>PITA01002394.1:0-162676 GCA_004023965.1 Spilogale gracilis | reverse complement strand
AAAAACATAAATTTGTGTTTAACCAAATTGAATGATTATTCTCACAAATTTTATTCCAACAGAAATTATGCTTTATAGTATATCCATTCGAAGATAGTTTCCAAGATTTTTAGGGTGCTCAAAAATTGCATTGATATTAAATTGAAATAATGGATATTCATTGGATGCCTAGATCATTTCTAAATAATTTAGAATGCTTATGAACCATAACTTTAAGTTTACATGTTTTTGCTCCTTATTTTTTTATATGCCTGTAGAGAAGCTATGTCTTTGAGTCTGTTAAGGAATGTGTTCACTTTTACCACACTGAGAGTTTGTATAAAAATGTGTGTGGTAATAGAAAGTTGTGTTATGAGTAGTCATGAGCCTTACAAAACCCTTAAAATCTTGATATGGCTTTTCTCAGTTATTTCCACTCCCCCTGCAGTTTTCTCTGTGAAATAGAAGTTACTTCAGGAAATAGTTATGGAAAGGAGGAAAAATCTACTCTCTTATATTTTCGAACTGGTGCCTGAAAATTAAATAGACAAAAGCTAGATTAACAGAGGGAAAAAAAAACACAAAGCAACACATATGCATGTGGGAGAACTCAGTGATGAATAATTCAAAGGGCTGGTTAGAATTTGGGAATTATATACCATCTTCATAGGTGAAAGGGAGGGAGTAGAAGGCATTTATGAGAAAACAAATGATTTTTGGAAAGATAAATGGGTTTTTAGGAGAACAAACAAGAGATAAGAGAATTTGTAGTGATGTTTGTCTATAGAGGTATGAGTAGTCTCCTTCATGAGCTATAAAACTCCCCTGGAGAAGGAATTTGGGGTAGGTTTTGTCAGCATTCTCCTTTCTGGGAATAGATCCAATCTGAAGAGGAATTTATGACAGCCTTATTTTCTAGAAGTTCCTGTTTTAGTCAGATAAGGGAAGCTCTGAGAAAAGTTTTTGGGTTTTATTTTTTATTTTAATTTTTTTCCTGCATATGTTGAGTCTCAAATGTCTTGAGCTCAAAATAATCTTTATACACTCTGGGTTTCCAACTGGGTCCCCTCATTTTTAATGAATATAGGTGGTTAAAACTAAGGAGAAGTCGTTTCAGAAAATTACACTTATGTATGTGCTTCTATGTTTCAAGCAAAACAGTAGTTTTGTCTTAAAAGCAGAATTCTCAAAGTTTTAGTTTTTTGCTTGTTGTTTGGGCAGGGGCATCTCCAAAATGACCCCCAAAAGGTCATTTATTATTGTTTTTCTGGGTTAAAACTAGTGATATTTACTGTATTGGAAGTTAAAAGTGAAAAATTATTGTTTTTGTTTTGTTTTGTTTTGTTTTGAGAGAGAGAGAGAGAGTGTGTGTGTGTGGAGGGCGCAGAGGGAGAGGGAGAGAGAGGGAATCTTAAGCAGGCTCCACACCAAGCATGGAGCCCACTGTGGGGCTTGATCTCATGACTCTGAGATCATAACCTGAGCCAAAATCAAGAGTCTGATGCTTAACCAACTGAGCCACCCAGGAGCCCCTGAGAAATTGTTTAAATGTATAAATACTTAATGAGTAAAGACACCAATGATGAATATGTTACATGTTAACAGCATCTTGGTATTGTTACTAAATGTTCTGATCTATAGACCCTCTGAGATCTGCCCTAAAGTTAAGTGTCAGTTTGTTGCAGAATATGAACAAGCTTAACAAAAGACATTTGGAAAGTGAATGTTATTTGCCTTAGTTTACAATCCTTGAGTCTGATCAGCTGTGAAGTGGATTAAACTCTGAACCAAGTTTTCTCAGCTTTATTGCTTCTTTGGTTTCCTTTTTTGCCTTTAGCTAGGCAAAAACGTAAAGGCAAATAGTATGAATAGTTATTTTTTCTCTGCACCCTGCCTGGATGACAATTCTTCAGTCCTGTATGTTGAATTTATCATGCTTTTGGTCATTTAAAATAACCCAAAATTCCTCACTTACTGAAGAGGTAAATTCATGACAGGCGTATTAAAATCTATACATTTAAAGAATGTTTCCTTGTCACTTTGGTTCAATAGTTAACTATGATTTCTTGGCTACCTATGGTCCCATCTTGATCAAGTGTGTAAATATAGTCTGATAACTTTTTTTCGATTTTTGCCTTCTCTAAAGCAAATCCTAAATACAAAAATAATAAAATAAAATGAAATGAAATAAAATAAAAAAACCCCTCTGGATATCTTTTTATACCTCAAACTATCTTTCAGATATTTCTAAAAGCTCCTAGAAAAGTACAAAGGTTTATTCTTTCATCTTATGAAAAAGATGTCTTAGACATAATTAAGTCTTGGGGCGCCTGGGTGGCTCGGTTGGGCGACTGCCTTCGGCTCGGGTCATGATCCCGGAGACCTGGGATCGAGTTCCACATCGGGCTCCCTGCTCGGCGGGAAGCCTGCTTCTCCCTCTCTCACTCCCCCTGCTTGTGTTCCCTCTCTGGCTGTGTTTCCCTCTGTCAAATAGATAAAATCTTAAAAAAAAAAGAAGTGATTAAGTCTCTTTGATGAGTTACTCTTGATTAGTTGCATGGAAGAGTTGTCAAATCTGAAGAAATATGCAGCTTTTTCTAGGTTAAATTTGCATAATTTTTTCCCACAAAAGTATTTTAGATTTTGGACGCTGGTGGGGAAGTTGTTAGAGATTTGTCAATGCCCTTGCTCTCTAGGATCTGATTCCTTTGTAAAAATCTATTATTATTATTATTATTATTATTATTATTATTATTAGGATGTGATTCTGTTTTCTAGAGCTCGGAGGTTGCTTTGGGTGATGCTATCAGGCAAAAACAGTATAAGGTCATCAGCCAATATATTGAGTGTTCTTACTTAGCCACAGCCTTATTTTTACATTTGAATTTAGCTAAACAGTTTTCAAGTAGGGATGCTTGTAGGATTACTTACAGAGTTTGATACATATTACAGACGTCTAGGACCTACTCCAGATCCATGAACTCTCTTCACTGGATATTCTTGGTATATGTTTGGTATATTCATTATATATTATGACTCAGGATTATTATATATATTATGTAATATATATTTATACAGTTATACTTATTTATACAATTATGCATTTATAATTATAGAATTTACGATGTATTATGCCTCAATATTTTTCTCTAAAAATTTTATCTAATTTTAGAAATCACATGCAGTGTTTATTATCTTCCTGGAAAACACTCTTAATCACAATGCTTATAAACATTTTGTCTAAAACTTCTTGGATTGGCCTTATTATTCTGTTTTTCATGCCACAGAAATAAACACATTTCCTTGTCAGTGGCACTATTCTTGTTATGAACCTTTGTCAGATCTTTCACTTTTGAAAATTATCAGCAATAAATTAAATGCAGCCGTTTTGAGTCTGCCTCATCTACAGATCTTTTTTGGAGAGGTTTGTTGTTGTTTTGTTCTATTAATTCTCTGAAGGCTCTGCAATCAGCCCAGACCAAATTCTTGTCCTTAACACCATGGGACTATCTCAGAAGCACCTGGGTGGTGCAATCTGTTAAGTGTCTATCCCTTGGTTTTGGCTCAGGTCCTGATCTCAGGGTCATGAGATCAAATCCCACTTCAGGTTTCATGCTGAGTGTGAAGTCTGCTTAAAAGACTCTCTCCCTCTCTCCCTCTGCCACTTACCCCATGCACTCTCTCTCTCTCAAATAAATAGATAAATCTTTTTTTTTTAAAGAAGGATGATCTCAGAGCCCCATGGACAAAGACTGTACTGGGTACTTCAAAGAACAGACTCTTAGGTACAGGTTTCCTATGGTATCAATTAGAAAACTTTGAGACCATGCCAGTGATGTGAGTTCATCAGGATATAGACTCTAACCCAGGGGGCAGAAGATCAAGAATTAATTACATAAAACCAAAGGCACCAATGAGGGATGATGGTACTTTTGTTTGGAATACTATTGATGCTATTTTAATGTTTGCTATGGTCTGAATGTTTATGTTCCACCCACTAAATTCATGTGTTGAAACTTAATCCCCAGTGTGGTGGTATTAGGACATGGGGCCTTTGGGAGGTGGTTAGGTGATGAGGTGGAGCTCCCATGAATAGGGTCACTGCCCTTATAAAAGGAACCCCAGTGAGCTAGCTTGCCCCTTCTGCTTTGTGAAGATACAGTGAGAAGATGATCATCTATAAGCAAGTGGGCTCTCACCAGACTCTGAACCTGGTGCTGACTTGATCTTGGACTTCTCTGCCTTCAAGACAGTGAGAAATAAACGTCTATTTTTTATAAGCTCCCTACTGTAGGGTATTTTGTTATAATTGCCAAAACAGACTGAGACAACATCCTATTTT
This sequence comes from Spilogale gracilis, assembly GCA_004023965.1. Classification (NCBI taxonomy): domain Eukaryota; kingdom Metazoa; phylum Chordata; class Mammalia; order Carnivora; family Mephitidae; genus Spilogale; species Spilogale gracilis. The sequence continues at coordinate 158,355 of PITA01002394.1, read as the reverse complement.
CTGTTTATAAGGAACCCCCTTTTTTTTTCTTCTTAAGATATCTGTAACCTGTTAAAAACAAGACAGTAGGCCCAAAGTGAAGTGACTTTGCTAAGTCCTAGGCCACCAAACTGAGATAATATTTAATTATAGTTTCAGCTCTCCTAGAAATGGAATCTTACACCAGTCAATCAGGAACTACCTGATCAGAATGAGGGAGGTTATCTGCCCAATTAGACCTCTGCCATCCTCTAAAAGGAAAGTGACCTTGACACAACCAAGGCAATTTTTGCTAGTTTAATGCCCTTGTCCCTGCTTCCTTCTGCCTAGGAAAGTCTTTCATTTTGTACGGCTCCTTGGAGCTCTTTTCTCTCTGCTGGATGGGATGCTGCTAGATTCATGACTTCTTGAATAGAAACAATAATATCTTTAAAATTTACTCAGTTCAATTTTGTTTTTTTCTTTTAACAAACCTGCAATGATTTGGCAGATTCTACTTTTGTAAACTGAAATGAAACATTCGTAAAAGATCTTTAATCCTCTCTGCCTGACTCCCTTGAGAAAGAAACTATTATTGAGTCTTCTTACTTTTCACCGTAATACCATTACTTGCACAGGTACAGTAAGACTCTGTCATCATCTTTTTTTTTTAATATTTTATTTATTTATTTGACAGAGAGAATCACAGCGAAAGAGGGAACACAAGCAGGAGGAGTGAGAGAGGAAGAAGCAGGCTTGATCCCGGATCTCCAGGATCATGACCTGAGCCGAAGGCAGTCGCTTAACCAACTGAGCCACCCAGGCGCCCCATGTCATCGTCTTTTTTTAACCAAGATAAAATTAGAAAAAAAAATTGGCTCTGCAAACAAGGCATTCCTTAAATTGTTGTATTTGAGAATGATGCTCATTTATTCGGGGGTGACCAGTCCACTACAAGGAATGAAATGTGGCTTTATGGAGTTAATGCTGGTGAGGTGCTCAGGGGAAAACTGGCCTGGTACCTGATACCTCACCTTACAGATGGTGAGGAAGGTCACTTCCCGGAAAACACAGAAAACTCTGAATGCATTAGGGGACCTCAAGAAAAAAGATATTTGCTCAAATTTATAGGTACTGCAGGTGAAACCTGGCAGTCAGAGTTTCTTGGAGTTGGAGTGGCTTCCTAAATTCAGCATGGCAAATAATAAGAGGCTTTTAAAAGTCCAACCTGAGATTCCTTATGAAAATTTCCAGCAAAACTTTAGAAGACATAGTATATGTGTTTCTGCACCTGTGTAAACAATCAGGCCAAACCTAACAAAACCAACATTATTTTGTGATCATGAATACTCTTTCTTAGAGATTATTTTTGATGACGAGTGGGGAGACCATAGTGGAAAATTGTGCCTCAGTGGAAAACTATGCATCATCTAAAGGACACGCTCTGGGGTTATGAAATCCGATTCTATCAGAGCTATTTTACAAATCTTGAAGTTGTAAATAGCAGATTCCAATATAAACTAATTCTTGATCATCAATATATAAAATCTGTCCTATCCTGTAGAAGTTCGACTGATCTCCCTCTCCTGCTGTCAAAAATCTGGCTCTACCTTCTTTGGCATAGTATTTGTGTTAATATTCTTTTACTCCATATTACATTTCGGTTTTTATTGACTTTATCTTTGAATTGGCCATAATGTCTGCCTGAATCCTTATTGATGGAGTTAAAGAAATCTTTCACACGTATTCTTTTTTATGACAATACAACAGCCATGATTTTTGCCTTTTTTGGAGAACTGTCTTCAAACAGTAGTGAGGAAAGCAAGGCTTGAAATGCACAAAGGCAGAAGCTAGTCAGCTGTGTAAAATTCTGAGTGGGGAATTCGGTTCTCAGGGATACCTAGTCAAAACAGCTTTCTTCTATCAGGAAGTACTTCATGATGCAACAAATACAACAATACAACTAATGTGCTTGGGAAAAGGGTCAGTTTATTAATTAATAAAATCCATGTCTTAAAAAAATTTTTGAATTTACACTTGCAATTTGTTGGGATATAGTTTCTAATTCTAAATAAATACTTACTTTCAAATTTAATTTTGTATTTGTAATATAATGTTCTATATCTTTTTTTAAGATTTTATTTATTTGAGAGATACAGCACATGTGGAGGGGAGGAGCAGTGAAGAGAGAGAAGCAGAGTCCCTGCAGAGCATGGAGCCCACCACAGGGCTCAATTCCAGGACCTCAAGACCCGGGGACCATGACCGGAGTCGAAGGCAGACACTTAACCAACTGAGCCACCCGAGTACCCCTATTGTGTTCTATTTCTTGAAGAGGACTTCAACATGTATAAGCTTTAGGCCCTATAATACCTGGATTCCAACCCCACTTAAGTTGTGTATTTTTTAAAAAAAGTTCAGGCTTTCAGAGTTTGAATTGGTAGGGTGCCCAGGTGGCTCAGTTGTTTGAGCATCTGACTCTTGATTCTGGCTCAGGTCATAGTCTCAGAGTCATGAGATCAGGCCCACATCAGACTGCACAGTGTGTGTGGAACCTGCTTAAGAGTCTCTCTCCTCCCTCTATCTCTCCCAGCTCTCTCTCTCTCTCTCTCTCTCTCTCTCTCTCTCTAAAAGCATTTGAATTGGTTATGATTCCTGTCCCTTTCCACTCTGAGTCCTCCTCTGTTTCACTTCTCCTTGTGTCCAGTAGCTTTGGAGTAGCAAGCAGCAGGTGTCAAAGAAAAAACAGAGCTGGACAGTAGCTAGAGTGGTGAAAACAGATTTTATTCAGGACTATTGCAATAGGGGAAAAGAAACTTCAATTCTGAATACAGCTTGGGCAAGTGGGAATGTCCAGCCAAGGACCAGGGAGGTGGTGTATATGTGGATGGAACATTACTAAGAAGAAATGTCAGGGGTCGGAGGACTCCGGCTAAACTGATCTATGAGGATTCTTGCTGAGGGCAGGCTAGGGTGATCACAGATCCCTGGGCAGGGCTGGCGGGAGGGTGAGGAGCCTGATCATATATTGAGGGCAATCAGATATGAGGGATTCTGGTGACGCTGACTTAGCAGGAGTCTTGTTAAAATTGGACAATGCAGAGATGAACACAGAAGTTCAAAAGTTGACACCTAGCTGAAACTTTCGGGGAAGGCTGAGTAGAGTTTGGTCAAGGAGGGAATCTCTGTCATAGATAATGTGAGGAATTCTGCAAGGGAAGTTGAACTGGGGACACATTTAATTTGGGTTTAGTGGGCTATAGCTATGGGTTTATCAGTCATTTTTGTCAAATAAAAAACTAATCTAGACTTGGTGAGGTGAGATTGTACTTGAAAGAATTGTCACTGGTTTTGGGAAAAGCACTACTTTAAATAGGGAGGGCTAAGCAAGTAGGGCTCTTTTTGAGAGGGAGGAGTAAATAAGACTAGAAAGAACTGAATGTGGGCAAGAGGAATGAGAGGGTGGTTTGAACAGATAGTAGCTCTGAGAATATTCTGCTGGACGGCCAGTTTACTCTTAGGTGGAGGTGTATGCTCTCTCAGGCTAGGGGTAAGCCAAAGTTTAGAAGCTTGAGGGAAGGAGAAAAGCTTATCCAGAGTTTGGTTAACAAGCATCATGTTCTGATTGATTGGAGGGGACAACAGTTTAGTTGATCAGGAGACAAAGAATGGGAATTAGGTAGGTCTATGTCTAGTCTTGGACATGTCTGGGTAAACAAGGAGGGAGGGCATCCATGAGTCTTATTTAACGAACATCCTTGATCATGAGCTGTTTCCCCAAACACAGAAGTGTGGTGAGATTTTTTAACCATCTCTGTTTTCTAGGAGCACAGGGCTCAGGTAAAATTCAACATGGCCACTTTTGAATGTATTTATTTCTAGCTATCCCAGTGTGGGAATAACCCCTAGGAGTAATCCTACTGCTACCCACAGAAGTGATCAACCAGGTGTTGTGATTGATATGAAAATGCAGGGATGCTCTTTTTTTAATATAATAATTTATTTTATTTTTTCAGTTTTCCAAGGTTCATTGTTTATGCCTCACACCCAGTGCTCCATGCAATTCGTGCCTGCTCTTTTAATAGACAGAGATAAATTCTTAATAAAAGTAATGAATAGGATTGTCGATAAGCCAATTACTGAAGAGGAGGGAGTTCTAGGAACACATTGGAAAAAGTTTAAATTCCTTGTTGACTTGACAGGAAATACTGATATCCATGAAGATAACACACGGTTCTCCGACATGACACACAGTAAGACAGTGCGAACATACCAGACAATGAATGTTGTCAATTCAAAGAATATTAAAAGAGTCAACAACTGAACAAGAAATCTTGAAATGCTCCAAAGGAACCTTGATAGAGATTTTCCCAAAGTTGATGACTATCTCAAAAACGTATGTATTATATAAGTTGCAAAGCTGAAAGGAATATTTCTAGACTACCAATTACAAAAAAGAAATTGGGATTGCTTGGGCTAGAAGGAAAATAATTACCTTTTTATTCTTTCTATTGGAAATTATATTCCAAAATCCTTGTCTGGCAAAGTGATCAAAGGCATTGTGGTTGATTTTTAAAACAATGGGTCCCAAAACATGAGGCTTCCTTGTGGTCACCTCTCTCAGCAAAGTGACTTTTGCAGCTCCTCCATCATGAGGTGGAATCCATGGAAATCTACACTGGCCTTGTGACTTGATTTCACCAATAAAATGCAGTGGGAGTGGCATTGCATCCTGTGCCTCACAGTTTCTGTTTGCCGCTTTGGGGTGCTCTTGTGATAAGGTAAGGAAGACCAGGCTAAATGATGAGAAACAGGAAGGAGAAAGAAGTTGAGCCAACTCCCAGCATCAAGGCCCCAGACATGGGGGAGGCCATCTTGGACCATCTAGCCTTTTTTGACTGTAACTACAGGCGTCAGCCCAGATGAGACTCACAGGAGACCCACCTACAGAATGGTGAGAAGCAATACATCATTGTTGTTTCAAACCACTGAGTCTTCAGGCTGTTTGGCAGTAATAGATAACTTATATAGGAATACAGCTCAAAATACACAAAAATAAATAAAATGAGCCCTGGGTTATATGCAACCATTGAATCATTGAACACTATATCAAAAACTAATGATGTACTATATGGTGGCTAATTGAACATAATAAAAAAATAATAAAAATTAAAAAATAAGCAAGCAAATAGTATGGAAGTATGTCATGTGATTAATAAAAATGTGATGGTATTGTTTGGATTTTATGATACTGACATTGTGGTACTTACTGGTCTTTTGTGTTTCGCCATTCACTGTATCTTCTTTCTTACTTTCAATAAATATTCATTTTCCAACCAAATTTTGTATTTATAACTTTGTGTTCTTTTCTTAAAGAGGGAGTCTGTATCATTCAAGCCTTAGGCCCCACAAAGCTCAGGGCTAACAGGAAGTCCTTTCTTCCTCAATCACCATCTCCCCTCCTGGAGCTCTGTCTCCTCAGGTTTTAAGCTGAGGGGGTGGAGCAAGAAATAGTCTTGGTGTCCCAGTGGGAGGGTAGAGGGGATATCTTAAGACATACTTCTCTTCCAAGTCTGGAAACCTGGAAGCCTGAATTTGCATGGGATTCTGATTTTCTCCTCAGTCTGTGGGGATGGAGCCAAGAACAGGCCTGCCTTTGTTAGGAGCGTTCTCTGTTGAGAAATAATGTAGTTGGCTGGTGAGGGTAAGATAAACAATGATCTCTGGGGGCAAGACAGCCATTTTTTGTTGGATAGCATAGAGATTAAGAACAGAGACTCTGATACCAGGCCTACTAGGTTCAAGTCTCCACTGCTCTTTGACTTTGACTTTGGGAAAGTTGCTAAAGCTTTATGTGCCCTAGTTTGTTGTTCTATAAAATAGGTCTACCAATAGAACTTATCTGTTCTGATTAAACTTCCCCAAACTTCATGGTATAAAACAAAAACAATTTTATTACAGTCACAAATTTTGTGGGTCAGGAATTCAAAGAAGGCATAATGGAGATAGTTAATCTCTGTTCCCTGATATTTGGGGTCTCAGCTGGGAAGATATGAAAGGTGGGGGTGATATGAAGGGTGGGTGGGGAGCATGGAATCATCTACAGGCTTCTTTCCTTACGTATCTGACTTCTGGGTTATATTCAAGGGAGGACGAGAGTGTTGACAAGAGCACCTCCAGGTGGTACCTCCAACTGGCTTGGATTTCTCACAGCTTGGCAACTTGGTTCCAAGCGGGAGCACCTGGAAGGAAGTATCCCATGAGAGTCAAACAGAAGATACGTGGCCTTTCATGTAGTGTCACCGTTCTATCCTCTAGTGGTCGAAATAGCCACAAACTCACCGAAGTTCAAGGAGAGGGGACATAGATTCCACCTCTTGATGAGCGGGGTTGTCAAAATTTTGAGGGATCCAGCTGTGAAATCATATTAATTCATGGGTTAATTGTGAAGATTGAGTTATTATGTACAAAGCACTCAGAACGGGATCCTGCTCAGTGAACATCATTAGGTGAAACCTTTTATTTTTATTTGCAGGACATAGCTCTTCTGGACAAGGTTTTTGCCAGAGGAGAGGGCAGAGTTGGGGACAATGTTGAGGGAATGACTCTAGGTAGGTGTTTGCAGAAAGGGAAGCTGGGAATGCCTTTGGGCAGTGGGGTGAGAGGGTGGGAGGGTGGCTCAGCTCATACAGGACCTGTCTCCTGGGCTGTGGCTTCAGGGCCAGCTGACAGCTATCTTGCCTAGGGCCTATAGAGCCCAGATGCTTTTGGTCCCATCAGAAGCATAACTCGACACAGTAGGGCCCCTCATTCAGTTGTGGTGGTGTTAACCTCTGGATGGGTTTCTGCCAGAACATGCCCCTGAGGGAGGGTGACCCAAAGGTGCCTCGGGCCCCATGAACACAGGCCTCCTTCTGGGGAAGCTGCTCCACCCTGGACAATAATCCAAGCCCTGAAATGTTCTGGCAAACACTAAATCCCATTGCAGGGGGAACAGTGTCCATATGTGTTCCCACATATTTGGGAGCGAGCAAAACCCTATTTTGCAAGCCTTTTTGGGCACAACAGCCTTCTGTTTGGCAGCAGGGACAAAGGCAGATATTTTATTTATTTATCTATTTGTTTATTTATGTATTTATGTATTCGTTTATTTTTATTATGTTCAATTAGCCACTGTATAGTACATAATTAGTCCTTGATGCCATGTTCAATGATTTTTAACGCCTCTTTGCAACACAATGCACAAGGCTCTTGCTACTCTAAGTGTGGTCCATGGACCAGATACCATGAGAAAGGCAGTATCTCTGTCTCCACCCCAGAACTTGCATTTTACAAAATCTCTAGATGGTTCTTCCACATATTAGAGTTGGGAAAAAATTAATTAGAGTAAATTACCAGTGGACTTTCACTTCCCCTTCTCCAGCCGATTCCCGACACTTTATAGCCTGTTACACCTTTATCCTCATTTATATAAAAGGAGGCACAATGGTGTTTCTAGAGAGTGAATGGTGACTTCCCAAGATACAGTAAGAGAAGTTTTAGATCATAAAAAGTTTCCTTGCAGGGTAAGAACAATTTCATTCAGAGTGGACAAGAAGTAGAAGGAGTTGGGCTATAACTTCTGACAAAGAGTAAAGTAAGCCATGATATTGATGACTTAATAAAACCACAATATATAGTGTCAGGGGAGGTGAGGAGAAGGAGATGCAGACCAGAGCCAGGAGTTGTTATGTGTAATTGAAAACACAAGTGGGCTTGATGAATGTTGGCCTCTTTCTCCTTCTGGATGATGTCAAAAGCCTGGAGTCTGGAAACATGCCTTGCCCTCTCCTTTCCCAGTCTTCAGAGAGATACAGTGGAAGTTTAATGGGACATGGTTGTGGGGGAATCTGAGTTTTCTTTGTTAGAATTCTGGGAAGAAAGGAGAGGGGGATAGATGGTTGCTCAGATTCCATAGTGGCTAGTACCTCATTCCATGGATGGGAATGTTTGATATTTCTTAGGTACCCCATAGATATTAGTTCCATTCTCAGACACTGAGCCTCTGTCTTGGTGGTTCCATTCATCTAAAATACCACTACACTTCTCCTGGGTTCCCCCACCTACCACCACCCCACCACCTGAGTGCAGACCACCCTCCTCCCATCCCCTCATGGCTTGTCCCTAGGATGAAATTTCAGGAGGACTTGCCAGTTTGTCATAGAGAGGTTCTAGGACTCAAGAAATCAAGACAGAGTCAAGGATAACAGCATGTGCACATCTATGTGACCCCCTCAGTAATGCAGAACTTTTAGGGTCATAACAAGGGACCTATTCGGCAGCTATGCAGAAAAGTGCAAACCCAGTCCCATTTTCAGGGTTTCAGTTAGTTTCTATAACTCTGCGTTCCTATTCCAGCCTCCGTGGCTGATTTCCAGTCTCTCCTCACTCAAACCCTTTACTTGGGAGCAGTTAGGGGTCTGACAAGCTCCCCCACTTGTCTGACACACTTCTGTCTTCCTTCAGTTCACCACTGGTTTCCAGCCCTTGGCACCTTGTAGCTGAGCCAACGGTGCAGTCTGCCAGATAAGTTCTGAGTTCCTCAAGGGGCTTGCCTGAGCAGCTCAGGGTCTTGCTGTCATATTAGCTTGAGAAGGCGAAGATTTGAGAGGGTGGTCCTAGCAGGAATTGATGCCCAGCATGTGGAAAGCATCCACATCCAGGGTTTACAAAATTCAGTGGTCACTCATTATGACTTCCATTTTAATATCAGTATCTTCAGAAAGAACTATTTTTGTAGTCATCCACCCCATCTGGTTTTGGCTGGATGATTCGCGGGGTTGAAATGGCCACTTGTGCTCATGCACACGTGTGTGCACCTGTGTGTGTGTGTGTGTGTGTGTGTGTGTGTGTGTGTGAGAATGGTTTCTTTATCAGTCTGCGGTTATGTATGAATCTGTGTTTGGAAAGGAGGGAAGTTCTAGTGAGTACTTTTAATCCATCATAAATTTAGCTCCAACCAGCAGTTTGCTCTGAAGTAGGCTTTTCCAGCTAGATCTCTGGGCAGTTCTTCTCTCCTCACAGGTACCCTGGCGGGGGTACTCCAGCCTGGTTCTGCACGGCTTGTTCTGGGAAAAAGGACATAGACAGGTTTGGTGAAACTAGATATTTTTCGTTGTCTTTTGATTTTTTTCCCTTTTATGAGATAAGGTGTACTTTTTTTTCACTAATCAAGTTACCTATATACCACCCCTTCCAATGGGAAATAATTAGTTGAATGATACCTCAGTTAGGAATTTTGGAAGAAAACTATTCAAGCATATTTAGGTCAGTGTGAATTAAAATTTGAATAGCAATGGAAATCTCTCAAAGACAGCTGTCAAAACTGTTATTATTTGAAAAAATGATGTGGTTTGCAAAAAAAAATTTAGGCCCTCCCAAATTAAGAGGACCTATAAATATGAATTCATGGTCTTTCTTTTTAAAAATATTTTATTGATTTATTTGACAGAGAGAAATACAGCTGTAGAAGGAACACAAGTAGGAGAAATGAGAGAGGAAGAAGCAGGCTTCCCTCTGAGCAGAGAGCCTGATGCAGGGCTTGATCCCCCGTGTCCGGGATCATGACCTGAGTCTAAGGCAGACACTTAACAACTGAGCCACTCAGGAACCCCTTAAAGATTTTATTTATTTATCTGACACAGAGAAACACAGCTAGAGAGGGAACACAAGCAGGGGGAGTGAGAGAGGGAGAAGCAGCCTCCCCATCGAGCAAGGAGCCCGATGAGGGGCTGATCCCTGGTCTCCAGTATCATGACCTGAGTCAAAGGCAGATGCTTAACAACTGAGCCACCCAAGCACACCATCACGATCTTTCCTACTTGCTCAATCTAAATTGTTAGTCTTCAAGGTTATGTGAAGAAGAGATCCTTTGCAAGGCTAAATGGTGCATGCTGTAGATTGAGGGTTCTGAAAAGTGGAGGTTCTGATACGTGTCTCTGGAATCACTCTTGACACATGTTGATGAAAGGGATCAGTATTTTTTGAGCTTCTGGATGATGAGAAATGCACTTTCTAGTTAGACACCTTAGTAGAAGAAAGTACTAATTTGTTGGAGTCAAACATACAGTCCCCCTACAAACAATTACTGAATACTTACTATGTGCCAAACTCTGTGAATGACACTGGGTGGAATAAAATTAGCAATGCCTCTCCTCTCAACAGTGGTTGTTAATGTTTGCATACTGCATGGGGCGCCTGGGTGGTTCAGTCAGTTAAACATCTGCTTTCAGCTCAGATCATGATCCTAGGATCCTGGGATAGAGCCCTGTGTTGGACTCCCAGCTCAGTTGGGGAGCCTGCTTCTTCCTCCACCCCTCCTCCTATTTATGCTTTCTCTCTCTACCAAATAAATAAATAAAATCTTTTAAAAACTTGCATAATGCTAATTATGTGCCAAATACTTTTTAAAAAATTTCTTAGCTAGAATCTTAGTCATTTTATTTTTTAATTTAAAATCAATTACATATAACATTAGTTTCAGAAGTTGAGTTTAGTGATTCATGAGTCATACATAACACCCAGTGCTCATTACATCGCGTGCCCTCCTTAATGTCCGTCACCCAGTTAACCCATCTCCCTACCCACCTCCCCTCCAGCAACCTTCAGTTTGCTTCCTAGAGTTAAGAAGTTATGGTCTGTCTCTGTCTCTGATTCTGTCTTATTCTACTTTCCCTCCCTTCCTCTATGTTCACCTGTTTTGTTTCTTAAATTCCACATATGAGTGAAATCATATGGTACTTGTCTTGCTGTGTCTGACTTATTTTGTTAAGCATAATACTTTCTAGCTCCAACCATGTTGTTGGTGATGACACGATTTCATTCTTTTTTTTTAAATATTTTAATTTATTTGACAGAAAGAAACACAGCCAGAGAGGGAACACAAGCAGGGGGAGTGAGAGAGGGAGAAGCAGGCTTCCAGCTGAGCAGGGAGCCCGATGTGGGACTCGATCCTGGGTCTCCGGGATCATGACCTGAGCCGAAGGCAGTCGCTTAACCAACTGAGCCACCCAGGCGTCCCATGATTTCATTCTTATGATGGCTGAATAATATTCCATTGTGTGTTTGTCTCTGTGTGTGTGTGTGTACACACACCCCCCACATCTTCTTTATCTGTTCATCTATTGATGGACATATGGGTTCTTTCCATATTTTTATGTGCCAAATGCTCTTATAAATGCTTTACACATATTCATTTACTTGATTCTCACCTAAACTTTACATAGAAAATGCTATTACCCTCACTTTACAGATGAGAAAACAGAGCACGGAGAGATTAAATAACCTTCCCCCAGGGTCACAGAGCTACTGTTGGGCTGGTCCTCCACCAAGTCTGGCTTCTGAGGCTGAGCTCTCAATTGTTGAGCAACAGTACTTCTCAGGGAGCTTACTGAGAAGTGAGGAAAGACGGCATAAACAGGTAATTAAGTAAAAATTCATGGAAGTCCTCAGAAGAACAATCACGATGTTCTGACTAATGGCAATCACGTAAGACAAACCTTGTTGGTTTTTTGGGAATGACAAACACTGGATTAGTTTGCTAGGGGTACCATAACAAGGTACCACAAATGCAAATGTACCATCTCACCGAGCTGGAGGCTGGAAGTCTGAGTGTTGGCAGGGTTGGTGCCTTCTGAGGGCTGGGAAGGGGAATCTGTTCCAGGCATCTCTCCTTGGCTTGTAGAGACATCGCCCCAACTTCTGTCTTCATCTTCAAATGGCATTCTCCGTGTTTGTATCTGTCTCCCAGAATCTTCCTTTTTATAAGGACACCAGACATGTTGGATTATGCACCCCCCCGACTCCAGCCTGACTTCTTCTTCCCTAATGACCTCCACAACAACCCTATGTCCAAACAACTTCACATTCTGAGGTACTAGGGGATTAGGGCCCCAACATAGGAATTTGGGGGGGGCACAATTCCATCCATAACAGGAACCCAAAGGAAGCAATGCTAGGGCTCCCTTAAAGGCAGTCATTTCAAGTCCTGCTGTTGGTCAGATGTTCCCAAGGGAAATGAGCTGGAAGACAGTTATCTTTGAGCAGGAAGGCACCACTGAATGAATGAATGAACAAGTTCACTTTGACTTTGACATGATGGATTTGCCAGTGGCCTGAATTTGGGATGTTGTTTCAGCTGACCTCTACACGTGCTTGTTCAGCTACATTTCCTTCTTCAGTTCTCTTTGTGAGCAGCAGTCACCACTCGTGGGAGCAGTGATCAGAGCAAAAGTGGGAGGCTGAGGGGTGACTGACCTACCCAGGGATCAAATGCTCGGGTTGGCCCTCATGAACTCCGGGCTCCACTGGCTTAGAAAGATAGAAAGGAAGAAAGCAGTCCCTTTCGCAAACCTAGACATGGGGAAGGTTGTGGTTGGGAGACTTTTATTGTCCACAGAAACAATGTCTCACATGGCTCACATTGTTGACCAAGCTATGGCACCAAAGTAAATATAGAAAATCTGAGCCTGAGAAAAGGGCCACAGGGAACAGAAGCAAAAGGCAATATGAGGGGCGCCTGGGTGGCTTAGTTGGTTAAGCATCTGCCTTTGGCTCAGGTCATGATCCTGGGGTCCTGGGATCGAGCCCCACATTGGGCTCCCTGCTCAGCAAGAAGTCAGCTTGTCCCTCTCCCTCTCTCTGTTCTCTTGCTTTCTCTCCCTCTCAAATAAATAAGTAAAATCTTTTTTAAAAAGGCAGTAAAGGTGTTACTCATTTTCCTTGGTCTGGAGATGGCCCCAAGCATTACAAATATTGGCCTGGAACAACCTTAATAATCTTCTCTCCAACCCAGCATATGTTCCCAGTCATCTCACCCTTCCCCCTGAAAGTGCTCCTTATAAGGAAGTTGTCCTCCTCCCCAAATAAATCTTCCAATCTCTCAGTGAAGGGCAGCACCTCAGAGTGGGGGTTAGGGGACTAATAAAGTGGTGTGAATTCATTCGAATGCAGTAATTCTCAACCTTGGCTGCACATTGGAGTCACCTGAAGAGCTTTAAAAATACTAATGTTTGGGTTCCATTCAAAGAGATTTTGATTTAATTGGTGTGGAGCGTGGCCTGAACTTCAGGATTTGTAAAGCACCCCAAGTGAGTCTAATGCTCAGCCAGCATTGAGACCACTGCTCTATGTGACTCTTAAAAGAAGGTTATTGCTGGGCGCCTGGATGGTTCAGTCAGTTAGGCGGCATGATCCCAGAGTCCTGGGATTGAATCCCGCATCCAGCTCTCCACTCAATGGGCAGTCTGCTTCTCTCTCTGCCTGATGCTTCCTGTTTGTGCTTTCTCTTTAGCTCCCTCTCCCATGTACACGCTCTGTCTCTTGAGCCCTCTCAAGAAAAAAGAAGACGGTTATTGTTAACCCCAATGAATTTGAACAAAAGGAAATGGTCAACTGTGTGAAAGTGAATTTGGTTTTGGTCGCCTTGATATAAGGTGACTGGGTGGAGGTAGGCAAGATACTTTGTGTGTCAATGGGAATCCCATGGGGATGAGTCCGTGGGGCCTCTGGGGTCACTTCTCCCTGGAGCAGTGTTCTTGCAATATCCCTGCATTGCATGGCTTTGGGTCTACCTCTGTCTCTGAATCTGGTAATTTCCTAGAACAGCTTTTAGGTATGGGGGCCAGGTTTCTGTGGCTGGCTTGTTCCCAAGGTGGGGGTTTCTTGAGTAGCTTAAGGAAATAGTGGAGAATAATCAGCTCATATAACTCAGGGTTAAGCCAGGGTGGAAAACCTCACTTCAAATCAGAGTCTATCAAACCACAGATGTACAGCTGAAGTAAAGAATAAAAGAAATTGCATCTTTTACAAATGGCTTTCACATCAGCTTGGAGCTGAAATCTGCTAAGAACTGCTAGGCTACTAGTAACAGGAGGTACGAACAGGAGGAATAGGGGGATTAGGTTTGCCTCCACTTTAATTAGCGTCTTCTCCTGTGCTGTGTGGAAGGGCTACCTGGGACATTAATTAAATTTGCAGCTGATGCTAAACTGGGATGCATTCCAGGGACTAATGAGACCTAAGATTAACACATAAGAGCTGAAGGAGGGAGAAAACAAGACTACTCTGAATAAAGACATCCTTTCCCAGCTGGAACACAGTGTAACTGGTGAATACAGGTCCCCACCAAGAGGAGGAGTGAAAAAGGAACCAGGAGATAGAACCAGAAAAAGACATAAAAGGCTGCTTCTCAAGCTCTTTTACTTTGATAATCTGTGTTTGTTCTCATTTTAACAAAATAAAAGAAATGTCTTTGTTTTCCTCCTAATGGTTGCTTTTGATGGTCTACAGCGTAATAAAGTAGTGATTCTCCAAGTGGGGCCCCCGGACCAGCTGTATCAGCATCACTTGGGGACTTGTTAGAAATGTACATTCTTGGGCCCCACTTCAGACCTGGGGAATCAGAGACTGTGTTTTAACAAGCCCAACAAGTGATCGCATGCTTATCTAAGTTGGAGAACCTCTGTGATAAGGAATCGTGCAGGGCACTGAAAGAGTTAGTTCTTCTCAGGGGGTGGCATTCGCCCTCGACTGAACATTTGTATTAGTTGCAAGGAATTTCGGGCCTCTTGAAATGGAACTTCAGTTATTCCAGCCTTGTCCACGGGGTCTTGGCCTGGAAGGCTGAGAGCAGGAATAGATACTGTTGCAGTTGGTATTCATTTAAATTTGTGTCCATGTCAGCCGTGATGGTGTGAGCTGGGAGACACCTAGCCTCCCTGTCTTCCAGTCAAGGTGCCAAGAAGCAATGTCTTCCCTTTGGTTCCCTGTGAATGTAAAATGATATTGTCTAGAGCTAGGGTAAGAACTTCTTATCAGTGGGATGCCTGGATGGCTCAGTGGGTTAAGCGTCTGCCTTTGGCTCCGGTTATGATCTCAGGGTCCTGGGATCGTGCCCCAAATCAGCCTCCTTGCTCGGCAGGGAGCCTGCTTCTCCCTCTGCCTGCCTCTCCCCCTGCTTGTGAGCTCTCTCTCTTACTCTGACAAATAAATACATACATACATACATACATACATACATACATACATAAATAAATAAATAAAATCTTTAAAAAAAAGAAAGAAAAATAACTTATCAGGGCCAGGTGAAACTAGAGTCCTTGGCTCTTGATTCTTGATCCAAGGATTCCTTCCGCTGCCAGAGGGTACCCATTTTCCAGTTGATTAATGGAGGTGTGTCAGGGGTCTTAGACTATCTTTGTTCCTTGTTGTCTGTGACACATCCATGGGCTGATGAACAGGGAGATAGGAAAGGGGCAGTTCTGCCCAGCTCAGGCTCGAAGATTTCCCCTGCTTTTAGGCTAAAACAGTTTTCCTCCACTCAGGGGGGGGAGGTAACACACAATTTGTAATAGAAATGCTTAGTTCCACAACTTGTCATTGCAAGGGTATTGATCAACTATTATGTGCCTAGCCTTGTGCTAGCCATTGTGGGGGCTGCCTGGGGGGATGACTGAGGCTCCGATTCTACCATCTGGATGGTAGGGTGACCATTCCATAGGGTGGCCCATTTCCTTTATCGTCCAAACCAAGATATATTTTGAAAGCCAAAGACATTGTTGTTAATGTTTATAGCCTGGTATGACAGATGTATGAGCAAACAGATGTATGATTATCTTGCCTATAGACAAATGGGGCATACGAAAAAAGACAGCATCCCTTGTTTATTTTTCAAGTTTATTTAAGTGGTCTCTACACCCAATGTAGGGCTTGAACTTGTGACCCTGAGATTAAGAGGCACATGCTCTACTAACTGAGCCAACCAGGTATCCCCACAGCATCCATATGTAAGAGATGTACATGTTATGAAAACATGAGGGAGGGGAGGGTCAGGGCAGTCTTCTCAGAAGAGGAGCCATTTGAATTGGGCTTTTGAGTTTGGGTAAGATTTCAATTAGTACAGTGTTTTGGTAAGGACGTTTATGTGTGTGTGCTGTGCAGTGTGGCAATGGAGTTTTCTCTAATACATGTAGCTCGATGACTGGGAGTAAGTTGGACAGAGTGTTAATTATGGCTTTTATTTCTTTCATGGTTTGGTTGAGACTCACTCGCTTGGTTAGCCTGTGTTGATGGCTTTAGAATGGGAGGAACTGGGTCTGCTTTACAGAGCTGAGCTCTGGGAGGCACACGGTCATAAACTTCATCGATGTCTCTCCATGTTAGCCCTGAAGAGCTTCCCCAGGCACCTAAGAGATAGACAAATGAGCATAACAGAAGACTTGTTTATCATCTGCTCCTCAAGGAAAAGGAAATAAGGGCTATCATTTTTTTTTAGATTTTTATTGATTTGTTTGACAGAGAGCAAGAGAGCACACACAGGGGGAGCAGCAGAGGGAGAGGGAAAAGCAGACTCCCCACGGAGCGGGAAGTCTGATGTGGGGCTTGATCCCAGGACCCTGGGATCATGACCTGAGCCAAAGGCAGATGATTAACCGACTGAGCCACCCAGGTGCCCCAATGATTAAATTTATTTTAGTGAATTCTCTTGTCCCCTAAGTTGTGTTGCCACCTTGGTTTGAAAAGGTTTTTCACGGGAGTAAGTTTTCCTGAAAAGATCCCTATTTTGATGTATGTATCTTTTGAGAAAGATATAAGAAGAAAAAAATTAAAAATTCCTTCACTTGGGTGTCTGGGTGGCCCAGTCAGTTAAGCATCCAACTCTTGATTTTGGCTCATCTTAGGGTTGTGAGATAGAAGTGCACATCAGACTCCATAATGGACGTGAAGCCTGCTTAAGAGCCTTTCTCCCCCTTTCCTCTAAACACCCCCCCAGCTCTCTTTCAAAAAAGAAAGTGTAAGTCAGATCATGTCATACCTCCTGTCAAAACCCTCCTATGACTATCCACCTTATGTTGAGTAAAAGCCGAGGAATTTACTTCCTACTAATTCCTTTGAATGCACTCCATTCTAGCCTCACTGGCCTTCTTACTATTTGTTGACAATGCCACACATGGGGCCTCTGCACTGGCTGAGCTCTGTCTGGAATGCTCCTCTACCAGATATATGCATGGCTCACTCCCCTCCTTCATTTGCTTCTAGCATTTGCTCTAGCTTTGGTTGGATTCTATGGGAAGCAGACCCTGAGATGATGTTTGACAGGCAGGATGCTTATTAGCTGGTGCTCTTAGTATCAACAGGGGTGAAAGGGAGGGGAATGAAGCAGGAATGGGCCAATGGAGAAGTGGATCTGTGACACAGGTCTAAAGACAGCCTCAACTGGTCCCAGAGTGAGCTCTGGAGGTAAAATGGCTTGACAGAACTGTCCTCCATTGGGCTAAAATGGCCCATTCTTTATGTTGCCCTCTTTGATCTGGACTGACCTTGAGGGAGGTAACTTTCTGCAGAGGGCACAATCCCTGAAGGGGTTTCCAGAAGGTGGGGAAACAACTCCTTCCTTGAATGGGAACCTGCTTATCCCATAGTCACCTTCCTAATAAGTCTTAGCCTCTCCTTGCAAACCATGCCCTACTGTCTATTCTTCTAAATCCCCTTTACCATCCTCTGTTTTTCCGTGACACTAACCGCAGTCTACAAACTCTACATTTATTTACTCTGGTTTTTGTTTATAGTCTTTCTCCCTTGCTAGAATGAAGGCCCTATGAAGGCAAAGATTTCTGTCTCTTGTTCAGTAATATACCAACTGCCTAGAACCATGTCTGGCACCAGTGGACACACTCAACAAATATCTGTGAACTAGCGATGCTTGGTGAATCCTAGTCAGTAATTGATGTAAGACGAAACACAGGCCAGCATCAGGGCTGAAAATGGGGGACAAATTTCATCTTTAGAGTTCCAGGTATGCAAAATAAGAGAGATACCCCGAGGTGTTTATTATTTCTAATTTTCTACCACTATTCACAGGCTTTCAGTGTCGGGTGACCTCTTTCTGACCTATACTTGATTAACTCAGCTCTGGGGCCCCATGGGAGAAAAATGAGTAACGACATGCAGAAGTCTGCTGACCCACACGAAGTGTGCTTCTTCTAATATTTATGAAGTCTGACATTTCATTTCTAGGATGTTATTATTTACTATATATATTTTTTCATAATATGCTCATGCTAACTGGCATGGGGCAGTGAGATCAAGAGCTACCTTAGCAGTTAGCCCGTTAGCCCCTGATGGGCCACACAATTTGGTAATGGGGACAGCAGTTCAACAATAGCAGGATTGTGGTAGAAAGGAAAGGGCAGCACTTAGCAGAGCAAAGATATAAATTCCTTTTGTTGCCACTGACGGAACTCTGAGTTGGGGTCAGGTCAGGGTTTATTGCCCTTGGCTACAAGCCAGCACCAGATTTACACAGCAAGGAAGAGGCTCCGGGTGAGATCAGAGTGAATTACACAGTTGGCTGGAGAGAGGTATGAAAGTAGTTAAAATGTCAGAGGTAATTTTTACAAAAGAAATCATCAGACCATGGCATCATTGTCAGTTGTATTAGAAAGATTTTAAACATTTAAAAACACATGTTGATTTCTCGTGGATTTACTGAGGAGAATCTGGTGATCTAGAAAAGCACAACGATGAAAATAAAAATCTCCCATGAAGAATCCTGTTAATATTCCATTATATGTGCTTCTAGACTTTTTTCCTAGACATTGTCCCTTACACTCAAAACTGGGATCAAATTGGGGTTTTTCACCTTGTCCCGCTCTGTTTACTTAATACAATAGCTTTAGGATTTTCCCCTATTGTTAACTGTTGGCGAAAATGATTTCTAACTTAGATAGCATAATATGGCCTAGCCTGTGTGGGTATATGTGTGTGTTTTTCTCTTTACTGGCCTTCTGCTTGTCCATTTATGCTGTTCCTGAATGTCAGCACTTTTGTACATCTTTGACTATCTTTTTAGGATGATTTTCTAGAAATGGAATTACTGGGCCAAAGGCAGATGCTTTCAAGGCTCTTACTACTTATCGCCATACAGCATCCCAAAAGCCTGCTTCCATTTGGACCATTACCAAGAAGTAGATGAAGTCGTTCCCACAGCCTAGGCAACGCTGGATGTTCCTGTCAGGAAAATTTTCCTCAGAGCCCTCTTGGTGCTTTTGGCTGGTCTAATAATTAAATTGACACAAGACAGATTAGCAGCAGAAAAACAATGATTTCCTATGTAAGGAGGTTTCACAGATACGGCACCTAAGAAGTGACCAAAGCAGGCTGTTTATATACCTTTTAGACAAAGAGATGATAAATTCGTGAAGAACTGACAGGACAAAGAAACTTAGATCTGGGTCTTAATTAGTGAAAAAATGAAGCGGAATTTGTTTACATAGCCTTTTTGGCCCTGAATTCTCGATCTCTGGCGATAAGGACGTCTCTCTACCTCCTGGGGGCAGGGAGGGTACGCTTCACATGGGAAATTTGTTTCCTGCCTGGGGGCGGGGACAGAAAAGAGGGTCAGTGTGTCCTGCGTCTCCTGCCTGTTTCTCAAGTGGCTTTCGCTCAGAACGATTAATACAGCAATCTGGCATATTTTGTGGCAACCTGACCTGAGCCCCATCATTCTCAATATTTTCAATCTTTGCCAGTCTAGGTGAAAAACGGCATTTTTAATTTTAATTCAAATTTCCACTTATGGAGTAGATGTTTTCTTTCACATCTTGATGGATTATTTGAATTTATTCTTTTCCGAAATTTTCTGAAATGTCTTTTTGTTTTTTTTGGCCTTTGCCCATTTTCTGGGAGTGGGGGAGGTTTATACTTTTCTTATCGGTTCTTGGAATCTTTTCTAACTTAAATGCTATAATAAATACAGTAGCGCATTTAGGAAGTCCAGGGAAACACAAATAAAAGTCCATCCACAATCCCATGACCCAGAGAAACAAAGTTAATATTTCAGTTTGCTTTCCTCCAGGTGGACACGTGCTTTCTATGTTGTGTGTACCAAGGATTTTATAGGATTTTACAACTTTAGGATAAAACATACCATTTGTTTTTATTTTCGTTTTCAGACTTCCATCAAAAATTTACTTTTAATTGCACACGTATACATGAATGATATACTTTTTAATGCATACTTTTTAAATGAGACACATCATACAGAAGGCCAAAGTTCCTTTCCCCAAACTCTGGCCCCGCCCCCCCTTCCCTTCCCTCGCCAGAGGCCACCACTATTATAAGTGTGCTTTTCATCTTTAAAGCAAATCTAACACATTTATAGCACAATTGGGATTTCGTGTGTGTCTGTGTGTACTTTTAAAACTTTTTATTGTGAAATAAACTCAAAAAAAAGTTATGGAATGGAAATATCCAATATAATGAATTACTTTGAAATTAACACTGGGAATCCAGGTTAAAGAATAGAACATTTCTAGCACCCCTAGCTTCCTAAGGGTTCCTCACTGATCACATCCTCTCTCTAACGTCTGTCCTAAATTTCATGATAATCACTTTCTTGCTTTTTTAAAAATTAATGATTTTATCAGCTAGGTTTTTATCTTTACCTATTATGATGATTATTCTTTATAACTTTATAGAGTGAGAAATATGCGTTGCATAATATATTCTTTTGTGCCTCGATTCTCTCGTTAAACATTATGTTTGGGAGATTAACCTGTATTTTTGCTTGCAGCTAACCTTTGCTCATTTTCGTCATGGTGGAATATCCTATTGCATGACTGCATCACCACTGTTTATCCTTTCTACTGCTAATGGACATTTGGATGATTTCCAGCTTGGGACGATTACAAACAACGCTGGTATGAGCTTACAAAAAGCATGTCTTTGTCCACATGTGCGTGCGTGGGTTTCTCTAGGTTATAAATATAATAGAATCACTTGGTCATTGTATATGCCTATATCCAGCTGTATTAAATAATGCCAAAGTGATTTTCAAGATGTCTGTGCCAATTTACACTCCCCCATCAGTGTGGAGGAAGCTCAGTTAGCTGTTCCACATCCTCTCCAACACTTGGCACTGTCCTATTTTTTGAGTTTTGCCAACCTGCTGGCTGTTTGGTGGTGTTTAATGTGACTTTACATTTGACTGATTACTAATAAGCCCGAACACATTTTCATATGGCTATTATAAATAGTAAAGAGTATTTATGGTAGTATGAATTAGGTAAAATAGTACATTTTTGCCCATTTAAAAATGATTGATTGATTGAGTGGGTGAGTGAGTGAGAGAGTGAGTGAGTGTTTTTCCAGTCTAGTTAATATATAGCATTATGTTAGTTTCGGGTATACAATATAGTGAGTTAACAATTCTGTAAATTACTCAGTGCTCACTGTGACAAGTGTATTCTTGGTCCCCCTTACCTCCTTCACACATCCCGGACCCACTAGCCCTCTGGTAACCATCTGTTTTTTTTCTATAGTTAATGAGTCTGTGGTTTTTGGTGTTTTGTTGTTGTTGTTTTGGTTCATGTCTTTTTGTTTTTTTCCTTTGGTCCTTTTTTTTGTTTCTTAAATTCCACATGTGAGTGATATCATAGGGTACTTGTGTTTCTCTGACAGACTCATTTCACTTAGCATTATGCCCTCGAGACCCACCCACGTCTTTGCAAATGGCAAGATTTCATTCCTTTTGATGACAGTGTAAGATTCTGTTGTATATATATACCACCTCTTCTTTATCCATTCATTAATTGATGGACACTTGGGTTGCTTCCATAATTTGGCTACCATAAATAGTGCTGTTACAAACATTGGGGTGCATGTATCCCTTTAAATTTTCACAGTCTTTTGGTAAATACCCAGTACTGGCATTATTGGATCCTATGGTAGTTCTCTTTTTAGTTTTCTGGAGAACCTCCCTACTGTGTTCCACAATGGCTGTGCCCACCAACAGTGCACGTAGGTTCCCCTTCTCCACATTCTCGCCAACACTTGTTTCTTGTGTTGTTGATTTTAGCCATTCAGACAGGTGTGAGGTGGTATTTCATTGTGGTTTTGATATGCATTTGCCTGATGATGAGTGAGTGATGTTGAACATCTTTTCATGTGTCTGTTGGCCGTGTATATGTCTTCTTTGCAGAAATGTCTGTTCATGTCTTCTGCCCTTTTTAGAAATTGAATTATTATTTGTTTTTTGGGTGCTGAGTTTCATAAGTTCTTTTCTATATTTTGGATACTACCCTTTATCAGATATGTCATTTGCAAATATCTTCTCCCATTCAGTAGCTTGTCTTTTAGCTTTGCTGATTTCCTTCGCCATGCAGAGCTTTTTATTTTGATGAAGTCCTAGTAGTTCATTTTTGCTTTCATTTCCTTTGTCTAGGGAGACATATCTTGAAAGGAGTTGCTATGACTGATGTCAAAGAAGTTTTTATGCTTTTGTTCTTTTTCAGGATTTTTATGGTTTCAGGTCTCATGTTTCGGTCTTTAATCCATTTTTAGTTTATTCTGGGATATGACATAAGAAAGTGGTCCAATTTCATTCTTTTACATATTGTTATCCAGTTTTCCCAACTCCATTTGTGGAAGACACTGTCTTTTTCCCATTGCTTATTCTTGCCTCCTTTGACCATATCATCATGGGTTTATTTCTGGGCTTTCTATTTTGTTTTATTGATCTATGTGTCTAGTTTTTTGCCAGTGCCGTAGTGTTTTGATGACTATAGCTTTGTAATATATTTGAAATCTGGAATTGTGATATCTCCAATTTTGTTCTTCTTTTTCACAATTGCTTGGCTGTTTGGGGTCTGTAGTGGTTCCATAAAAATTTTAAGATTATTTATTGTAGTTCTGTGGAAAATGCTGTTGGTGTTTTGATACGGATTGCATTAAATCTGTAGGTTGTTTGGGTAGTATGGACATTTTATTTATTTTATTTTATTTTTTTAAAAGATTTTATTTATTTGACAGAGAGAAACACAGCCAGAGAGGGAACACAACCAGGGGGAGTGAGAGAGGGAGAAGCAGGCTTCCCGCAGAGCAGGGAGCCTGACGTGGGACTCGATCCCGGGTCTCTGGGATCATGACCTGAGCCGAAGGCAGTTGCTTAACCAACTGAGCCACTGTATGAGCATTTTAACAATATTTGTTCTTCCAACCCATGAGCATGGGATGTTTTTCCACTTTTTGTGTTGTCTTCAATTTCTTTAATCAACATTTTGTGGTTTTCAGAACATAGGTCTTTTACCTTCTTGGTTAAGTTTATTCCTAGGTATTTTGTTATTTTTGGTGAAATTGTAAATGCAATCGTTTTCTTAATTTCACTTTCTGCTATGTCATTATTGGTGTATAGAAATTCAATGGATTTCTATATATTGATTTTTTTTATCCTGAAACCTTATTGAATTTATTCAGTTCTAGTAGGTTTGTTTTTTGGGGGGAGGGTGGAGTGTTTAGGTTTTTTATAGAGAGTATTATGTCATCTGCAAATAGTGAAACTTTTACTTCTTTTTTACCAATTTGGATGCCTTTATTTCTTTTTGTTTTCTGAGTGCTCTGGCTAGGACTTCCAGTACTGTGTTGGATAAAATTGGTGAGAGTGGACATCCTTGTTTTGTTCCTTCCCGTAGAGGCAAAGCTCTCAGTTTTTCACATTGAGGATGATGGTTCCTGTGGGTTTCTCAAATGTAGCTTTTATTCTGTTTAAGTATGTTCCCTCTAAACCTGCTTTGGTGAGGGTTTTTACCATGAATGGATGCTGTGCTTTGCCAAATGCTTTTTCTGCATCTATTGAAACTATCATATAGTTTTTATCCTTTATCTTGTTGATGTTTTTTATCACATTAATTGATTTGTGAATATTGAGCCATCCTTCCAACACAGGAATAAAACCCACTGGATCACAGTGAATTTTTTTAATGTATCACTGAATTCAGTTTGCTAATATTTTGTTGAGGATTTTTGCATCTATGTTCATCAGAGATATTGACCTGCAGTTCTCTTTTATTGTAGTGTTTCCATCTGCTTTTGGTATTAGGGTAATACTGACCACATAGAATGAATTTAGAAGCTTCTCTTCCTCTTCTATGCTTTGAAATAGTTTGAGAATAATAGATATTAACTCTTCTTTAAATGTTTTTTTTTTTTTTTTTTTTGTGGAACCTGGATGGCTCAGTCAGTTAAGCGTCTGTCTTTGGCTCAGGTCATGATCCCAGGGTCCTGGGATTGAATCCCTCATTGGGCTCCCTGCTCAGCAGAAGCCTGCTTCTTCCTCTCTCACTCCCCCTGCTTGTGTTCCCTCTCTTGCTGTCTTTCTCTGTGTGTCAAATAAATAAATAAAATCTTTAAAATAAGTAAATAAATGTTTCTTTTGCCCACTTTTTTCTATTGGATTGCCTGTGTTTTCCTATTAATTTGTACAAGTTCTTTATGTCTTCCAAATACTAGTCACTTATCAGTTTATATGAGTTGCAAATGTATTTTCCTCTTCTGCATCTTGAAATGTCCACTCTATGGTGTCTTTTGATGTAATCAAATGTATGAATATTTTTCTTTATTATTAAAACACTAAGTTTTTTGTAACTTGGATATGTGTTTTTACTTTTTATATCGTATCATATGTGTATCATCTTGCAACTTGCTTTTTTTTCACTCATCATTATGTTTTCATGATCTACTTTGTTAATACATACAAAGTTCTTGATTATTCTGAAATAGCAAACAGTGTTTCAGAGTGACTAACCCCAAATTCATTTAATTATTTCTCAGTGGAAGGTAATTTAGATGGTTTCTAGTTTTATTTATTTTCTGCTCTTGTTTAAAAATATAATACTGAACATCTTTGTATATAAACCCTTTTATCACCCTCATTATTTTCTTAGGCTGAGTTCCTAATTGATGAATAATTAGATAAAACATAAAAAAATGAAATAAAAAATCAAAAACTTAAAAAAAATGTGAAGTTTCCCAAATCACCCTTTGGAAAGTTTGAAACAATTTTAATGGCCATTAGCTTTGTGTGAGTGTTTTGTGAATGAGGGAGTAAGCCTCCCTTGTGGGGTCTTTAGGGATGAGTTCAACAGGGCTGTGGAAATTACATTTGGAGAGGCATATGAAATTGAAGGATTTATGATGCTATCAGGTCCTAGAGAAGGAGGCATGCTATGCCACACAGTGACCACACAGGCTCAGCCTAGTAGTCTGAATGTCGCCAGGTCCTAGTGAGGGGAGGGCTTGGGGAGCAGAACTTGTTGTGGCAACCGGCTTTATTATACTGATGCACCCGGTCGCCAGGGAGAGGTGTTCATAGCCTGTTTGTGGGGATGTTAAGACAGTAGGAAAATATGTCACTTAAAAATTTTCAGTTTTTCTAGAAGTTGCCATCATTGAGTGTTTTAAGTCTTTGCCAATAATAACACCATAAAGCTTTATAGGAAAACATAGGAGAACATGTTTGTTACTCTGTATTGTTCAAATAAATTGTTATTGTTTAATTGTTGTTAAATAGTTTAAATATTGAACATAAAATAAACACTTCCAAGGAATATATTAAATTAAGGACCTTTCATCAAAACAAAAAGAAAGGGCAACCCAAAGACTAGAAGATGATATTCATAATATGTATATCTGAAAATGGACCGATATCCACAATATACAAAGAATTCCTACTAATCAGTAAGAAAAAGGCACAATCTAAGAGAAAAATGGGCAAAAGATTTGAACAGATATTTCACAAATAGGTGTATCTAAGAACAATAAACATAGGAAAAGGTGGTGCTCAGGTTCACTCTATTTAAGGAAATGCAAAGAAGAAATCAAAATGAGATATGTCACATACCCACCAGAGTGGCTATAATACAAATGACAATACCAAGTGTCGGTGAGGATGTGGAACAATTGGAACTCTCATACACTGCTGCTAGAAGTGTTAATTGTTACAAACATTTTGGGAAACTATTTGACAGTATCTACGAAACCTGGAAAAATGCATAACCTATGACCCAGCAACTTTATTCCTAGATATATATCCAACAAAAAATGTGTACCTAGGATCACAAAAAGACATGTGCTAAGACAGTCAAGAGAGCACTACTCCTAAGAGTTCCAAACTGGAACTACACAATGGCCTTCAATAGTAGAATGGATACATACAATAACATATGTTCGTCTCACAAACATAATCTAAGCAAAGGAAGCAGGACCCAAGAGTACACAGTATGTGATTGCATTACTATGCAAGATAAAAATGGGCAAAAAGCATGCTGTTGGAAGGGTGGGTAGTGGTTACCCTTGGGTGGGGGTGAGATGTTGTGACTGGAAGGGAGAATGAGGGTGCTTCCAGGATGCAGGTAATGTTCTGTTTCTTGATCTGGGTGCTGGTTGTAGTGACAAGTTTAGGTTGTGAAAATTCAGCTAGCTATGCACTCTAGGTATGTGTTCTTCTGTATGCTTCAATAAAAAGCTATTTTGTTTTTTTAAAGATTTATTTATTTATTTGAGAGAGCGAGCACGCGTGCATGAGTGGGGGAGGAGGCAGAGGGACTGGGAGAGAAGCAGGCTCCACGCTGAGCACAGAGCCTGACCTAGGGCTCTGTCTCATGACCCGAAGATCATGATCTGAGCTGAAACCAAGCGGCAGACACCTATCCAGCTGAGACACCCAGGTGCCCCTAAAAAGCCATTTTAAATGTGTTTGATAAACTACAAGTCATATGCCATCATTGCTTCTACTTACATTTCTCTGATTTTCATGGAGATTGATTTTTTTCATATGCTTATTGGCACTTTGTGATGTTTTCTTTTTTATTTTATTTATTTTTACTAATCTTTATATTTGGATGTTTGTCTTTTTCTTGTTGATTCATAAAAGCTCTTACTATACTGAGGATATTCAGTTTTTACTATTGATGTTGCAAAATAATGTTCCACTTGTCATTTTCCTGGCATAGAAAGTGTTTAATTTTTATGTAATCATTTTTATCAATCATTTTCTTTACAATTTCTTGGTTTCCATTTATGCTAAGTAACTTCAATATCTTTAGATCTAACTTGTTTGTGAGTGTAAATACGATCACAATAAAACTTCACTTTCCGTGGTTTGTAGTCTCCACCGACTGAAGTGCAGGGCACATCTCCACCCTGCCTTCCTATATACTTCTGTGTCTCCCCAGTTATTTCTGGGAATTCTTGTGCTCATTGGCCTCCTTGTTGATAAGAATACCCAATGTCTAGGGGCACCTGGGTGGCTTAGTCAGTTAGGTGTCTGACTCTTGGTTTCAGCTTGGGTTGTGATCTCAGGGTCCTGAGATCTGGTTCTGCCCTCAGCATGGAGTCTGCTTGAGATCCTCTTTCCCTCTCCCTCTGTCCCTCTTGCTCATGCTCTCTCTCTCTCAAATTAATATATATATATGTACATATATATGTGTATATATGTGTGCACACACTCCAACTGCATTCTGAAATCTTCCGTTGGGAAGGCTGGACTTCTACAAACATTCTACCTTCTTGGGTTTCTGCCCAAGTCACCATCTCCAGGTTTTTTCTGACTGTGGCAAAGATAGATTAGGGCAGAATCGTCAGCTTCTGCTAGTTTTGCAGCTCATATCAAGGTCTGTGTGCTTATTACTGGATTTACAGATGGGCAAATCTCTTTCTGGGTCCCTTGGCATTGTGCTGGATCTTGCAAATCCCTGGGGCACTTTTGTTCATGGGTGGATGCCTAATTAATTACTAAAAAAGGGAATATACAGGTGGGATATCTTCTGCTACCTTGATGTTGATGTCACTCTTCTGTAACCTCTTTATACAAAACATTTTACCCAACAAATAGGTGGATATGTTTATTTGTGTGTGTGACACCTCTAGTTGCTCTACTGGCCAGCATCTGGTGGGCTTACTAGTTCATAAACATGACTTCAGAAGTGCCAGGAATGTCGAGACTCCTCCTAAGAGATGTCAGCCCATCAGAGCATCTATTTACTTAATCTCTTTAAGATTAAGCCTTAGAAGGAGTGACTGAAAAATCTATTTGTGCAGACATGTTTTGATAAGAATATCATGCATTTCTGAGCATTTATTTAACCAAATAATTTTATGCTTAAAAAAAGCATATATGTAGTCAAATCATTAAAAGTATTAAGAAACATAAAAATGACTGATCTGAGTACAAGAACCTTGACAAACTGTAGATGAAAAGCTTTATCTAGTGTGACATCTGAATAAATAAAGTACATTAATATTTTATCAGTTACTATAAGATCTACTGGTTTATTTTTTCTCTGGTGCATTGGTTTTTATATTTTCATCCTTATTTAATAGTATGTTTTTGTGTTGCAGATTTTCCCCCCTGAGTCAGAAGTTTGTCTACCTAATTGGGTTATCTTTGATTTACTTAGCAATTCTGTTTTCTTCATTCTAATTCTCATTTCTGGTTTCCTTTAAATCTTAATTTTTTTTCTCTTGGTTAACTTGATTTTTTGTTTGCTTATGATTTTTGATACTGCTTGCATTGAATTTTAGTTCAGTTCATTTTTATCCTGTTTTTGCTTAACAATAAGATAATTAAAGCTCTAAGTTTGTCTCTGAGTATTGGAATCAGCCTGTAAATTTTTTTGAGTAGTGCATTGAATGTAATAATTTAATCTTTTCCCTAAATGAAAACATGTTCCTTATAGAGATGCAAGTACATACACATATATGGAGGAGAAAAGTAATATTCACTTTTTTAAAAAAAATTTCTTCTCTGTAATAAGCCTTTCCTCATCCAGAGATAAACACTTAATAATTTGGTATATATCCTTCTGGATCCATTTCTATGCATTTACCAATATATGTGTATGTGTGAATTTATATTTACACACATTAGACAGATATACAAACATATGTGATTTACACATAAGCATCATATTATATATCTTGTTCTGTAAATTGATTTCCATTTTAATATGCCATAGATGTATATTAATTTCTAATTGCCTTCTCGTGATATTTTACCAGTTCACATTACCTCCAGGGGGTATGATTTCCAATATCCTGTCCAGCATCAGAAAGGATCCTACTTTTTTATTTTTCCAAAATGTAAAGACATATATTATTATGTTACATGAATGTACTCTTCTTTGATTATTAGTGCATTAGGGTAATTTCATTTATTAGCCACTAATATTTTTTCAATTGGTTGTAGAGGCTTTCTTATTTTTATCTTATATTTTAAATGTTATTTTAATTTCAGGGTAGTTAACGTACAACGTTATATTAGTTTCTGGTGTATAATATAGTGATTCAATAGTTCCATACATCAGCCGGTGCTCATCACAAGAAGTCCCCTCCTTAATCCCCATCACCTATTTCACCCAACCCCACACCCACCTCTGGTAATTATCAATTTGTTCTCTATAGTTAAGTCTATTTTTTGGTTTGCCTGTCCCCCGCTTTTTTGGGTTCCCTTTGTTCATTTGTTTTGCTTCTTAAATTCTACACACGAGTGAAGTCAAATGGTTTTTGTCTTTCTCTGGCTTATTTCACTTAGCATTATCATCTCTACATCCACCCATGTTGTTGAAAATGGCAAGATTTCATTCTTTTTATGGCTGAATAATATCCCATTATATATAATATAAATATGTAATATACTATATATAATAAATATGTGATATATTTATTATATATAATAAACATAAAATATATAATGGAAATATATATGTATGTATGTATATATCATGTCTTCTCTATCCATTCATCTACTGATGGACACTTGGGCTGCTTCCATAATTTGGCTATTATAAATAATGCTGCAATAAACAGGGGTGCATATAACTTTTGAATTAGTGTTCTCATATTTGGGTAAATACCCAGTAGTGGAATTACTGGATTATATGGCAGCTCTATTTTCAATTTTTAAAGAAATTTCCATACTGTTGTCCATGTTCTTTGCTTGATTTTGCTTGTTTAGCATCTTCTGATTTACTTGACTAGCTCTCATTATTTTCTAAGCAGTTGATACATAATGTTTCCTTTTCCATTTCCAATAATTCTCAAGAATTATTGAGGAGAGTAGTTTCATATTTCTAAGAAGTTAAGAATTTTGCTTGTTTTAAACATCATTCCTTTCAAACTTTATTGTGTTGAGGTTAAGAATATAAGCTTCACAATCTGTACTTCTTGAAATTTATTGAGGCTTATTTCATAGTCTGATACATAATCAATTTTTAAATTTTTCCATGGACCTTGGAAAAAGGTGTATTTTCTTTTGCAGTTTATGTAGTATATACTTATTAAATTAATTGTATTCCTTGTATATACAGATGTTCTACATCCTCGGGATTTTTTTGTCTAAATATAAGAAACTTTGGCTGAAGTCTACCAGTACTACTTTATCTTGTCATTTTATCCTTGTATTTTTTAAGAGTTTTTGTTTTGAGGGCACCTGGGTGGCTCAGTTCGTTAAGCGACTGCCTTCGGCTCAGGTCATGATCCTGGAGACCCAGGATCGAGCCCCACATCGGGTTCCCTGCTCGGCAGGAAGCCTGCTTCTCCCTCTCTCACTCCCCCTGCTTGTGTTCCCTCTCTCGCTGAGTTTCTCTCTGTCAAATAAATAAAATCTTTTTTTTTTTAAAAGGGCATTTTCATTAAAAAAAGAGTTTTTGTTTTGTACTTTTAAATATAATGTTATTAATATGGATATTTATGACTACTGTACCTTCATCTAAAATCAGATAGTTATCTTACTTATTATTTTTTTGTTTTGGCTTCACCTGGTTGATTTTTTTTGCTTTTTTTTTTAAGTTTTACACTTTTTATTGTTTTGTTTTAGGCTTGTCTCTTATAAACAGCATATGAGGGGCACCTCGGTGGCTCATTCAGTTAGGTGTCTACCTTCAGTTCAGGTCATGATTTCCGGGTCCTGGGATGGAGTCCCACATTGGGGTCCCTGTTTCTCCTTCTTCCTCTGTGATCTCTCTCCCTCTCTCTCTCTCAAATAAATAAAAAAAAGTCTTAAAAAACAGTATATGATTTTCCTCCATGTTTTATTCCAGTATGAGTATTTGCTGTTTTGTTTGATAAAGATCTCATTTCTTTATTTCACAGAGAGAGAGTGTGAGCACAAGCAGGGAGAGCAGTGGGCAGAGGCAGAGAGAGAAGTAGGTTCCCCGCTGAGCAGGGATCCCTACGTGGGATCCCATCCCAGGACCCTGGGATCATGACCTGAGCCCAAGGCAGATGCTTAACTGACTGAGGCACCCAAGCGCCCCAAGAGTCGATTTAATTTTTCTGGCATATAATTAACTCAGGTTCAGACTGCAAGTTTTATCTCACCGTAGAAATGAGAGATGATACTACTCTCACTCTTGTTTACAAAGCTTTTGCTATGCTTCTTGTGGTTTGTCCCTCATATGAGCCACTTGGGGTTAGGTTGAGACTAGGCACTAGACTGACGTATACTTCACTTCTCAAAGCATCTACTCTGTTTCTTTCGGTCTCTTCTATGTATGCAAAACTCAGGGGTAAGCCCAGGACTTGTGTGGATTCATATAAAGAATTAGCGGTCTTTTCTTCAGATCTCTTCTCTCTGGTTCTCTGTTACTCTTTCTGCTTCTCAGGGGTCGCTTTCCTCCTTACTCTGGCCAGAAAATGGGGTTTAGTTTTAGCAACCCATCCTGCCAACGCAGTGCAGATCTGTAACTGGCACCCACCTTTGGGGCAAAGGTGGAAGAGAAAAGAGACCAAAAAGAGCTTTATCCCCCTTTTGGACCAAATGGATCTTCTGTCTCCATTTTAGCTGTCCACATTGGTGCCTCTTCATAGCTCCATGACTGGGGCCCATCCTGAGAACAATTCTGTGAGAATAAAGAAAGAGAAAAAATGAGAAATTTACCCCCGAACGAATCACTTCTGCAAGTTTGAGAGTTTTTTCCCTCTTGCTTTTGTTTACTTTTTCATCCTCAGTGTTTTGTCAAGCATTGTAATCAGTAGGAGATGCTATAGCGGATGACACCATCCTGGCTGGAATCAGAAGCCCTGCTCATTGTGCTATTTGCATTTCCAAAATAATAGGGAGACTGAGCTTCTTTTCTTCTCCTCCCCTTTTTTTCTCACTTGGATAGCCTCTGTAATAAGATATTTTTAAGTATTTTGCCCAATTTTCTGTTAAATGGCATGTGTTTTTCTTATTGATTATTAGGAGTTCTTTATTTAGAATATGAGTCCTTCCTGGATTCGAGGATCGTGAATAACTTCTCCCACTCTGTCAGTTGCCCTTCCACTCTCTTTATGGTCTCTTGATAAGTAGAAGTTCTTAATTTTGATGTAATGCCATTTACTTTTTTTATTCGGAGATAGTACTTTTTATGCCTTCTTTAAGAAATTTTTTGCCAGTTCCAAGATGTTCTCCTATGTTTTCCTCTGGAGAGACTTACTGTTTTTTCTTTCACATTTAGATCTACAATCTATCTGGATTTTTTAAAATAAAGAGTGATTTAAGAGTCAAATGTATTTTTTTTTCATATGGCTATCTAATTGCTTTAGTATAATTAGTTAAAAAGACCATCCTTTCTTCACTGAACTATAATGTTGAGTGATGGATAATATTTAATTAAATATTTTTTTTAAGTAGACTCCATGCCCAATGCAGAGCTTGAGCTCACAATCTTGAGATCAAAACCTGAGATATAGAATTGGAAACTCCACCAACTGAGTCACCCAGGCGCACTTGAGTCAACACTTTTATTTGAAAAGCATTCTGTCCAATATAAGTAGACTAGGTGGAAATGTCATTTTTATTGAAGATTTTTTAGTTGAGGTGAGTAACTCCATATGAAGTAACTTGTCACTCTTTTTAAAAGGCACAGAATTTAAATGGCTTGTAATATTTATTCACAGTCTTACAGTTCTGTGGGAAAGTATAGCATAATTCTGATAGATGTTTCTAAGGATCTTTAAAGTCTTAAATAAACTTCTGCTACTGCAACCATATAACTTTATTTCAAATATTTTATTGTGTTTCCAGACCATATACCACATCAATTTTTGTGAATTTGGTGCATAAACAGGATATTTATGTAGTAAGACGTGGCAAAGGAAATGAAGAAATACAGTATGCACATGTATGCACAGGGCTCTGAAGAGCCTGATTTATCACCTGGAGTGATCAAGTGCTGAGTGATTTATTCTCATGATTCTGAGTTATAAACTTGCAAGTGAATGGAGGTATTTATGATGGGAAATACATTGGTGACAAATCACCAGCACTGAGCTTCCTTGTTAGTGATAAGTTTCACTCAGGAAGCAGAATTTACTTGGATGATTCCAGGGAGCAGCCGGAACAGGAACCCATAGTGCCCATCAATACCATAAATGTCTGACTTAAGACCTGGCTGGATTCTTGGGGCAAAAAGCAGTACATTGGAGTGCAAATGCAGCTCAGGCAAGTGTGGTGGATTCAATTATACAGTGCTTAGATTTTAGCCATTTCTGCCCAAATCTGATGTACTTGGCATGGATGGTGTATTTGGATTTTCTTACATTTTTAATCTTGCTCAAACAGGATTACTATTTCATTTGGAGATCATACAGTAACTCTCTGGGTCCTGTTTGTTGCCATTTAAAAAATATCTAGATAGTGTTAACACAGAAAGAGATGTTTTGATCTGAGAAGAAAAAAATCACGCAAACTGGTCATCTGGAGTGGGGGATTTGTTCAAATAACTCCAATCCTGGTGACTTTAACTTTAATTTTGTTCATGGTAACTGGGGACTGCTGAGGCTCATTTTGTTATGTGAATTAGGATAATTTTATATTTAATGTCAAACTTACTGTAATAGTTATACCATATATTATCATTCTAGTGTCTTATTTTATTTGACGCAGGGTATGAGATCCCAGCATTGGACTTTGCTTTTTCCTTATCTAAATTCTGGGTATCACATGCTCATTTTTCCATTTTGCCTACACTCCATAAGTGTAAGAGACCCTCCAGCAAATAATCACTAATCAAGATTTAACTGATGAGATCAATCTGAGTTAATGGAACATCTAAATTTTGCAATTAAAAATGTGTATTTACTTTCCTTGGTAAGCAATCTAGATGGGTTGAATTTACGACTGAAAGTGAGGAAATCTGGAATATATGGCAAAGGACTGCAATAATGAATATCAATTATAGAGTTGGGTTTAATGGCACCATCAAGGACCATAGCTCATTCTACCAACACTTCTATCTTCAGGCTCTTATGAGAGACTACAGCTGGCCAGCCACCACCTTGAAGAATTAGTGACAGAGTGCCCCTTGTTTGGCTGAAGCACATCTGGGTAGTGCAAGGGGCATACTATAGCACATACTGTTTTGTGCCCTCTGTTGCATCTCCTTGGCCCACTTGATTTTGGCTCTAGGAGACGGTACCTATGCATGCTGCCAACTTCCCATCTTAACCACCTGGGAAGTCTGTCAGCTGTTCTGCATGAGGGCTTTCTCTGAAGCCATAGAAAGTTGCTCATTCCACCCAGAGGCACAGTGGAGGGAACTCCTATGAGACTGTTAACCAACGGAGATGGGAGTTGATAGACAAATACTTCAATAGATTCCAAGAGGATCCCCAATGGTGTAGAGCCTCAGTTACCCACAGAGATAATTAGCTAAAAAATGTACTCTTATCTTTTCCTGTTTCTTCTGCTCACCCTCCATCTTCCACAACCCTGCTTCTAGGAGTAATTCCTAAATAAGCTGTCTTCTATTCCTTGTGTCAGGCTCTACTTACTTAAATGTATCAGTGAATCATGAGTATTTTCTTATGTCCTTAGTCTTAGAAAAAAATTAAAATATTGATTGATTGAGTGGTTTAACAAATGACCTATGGTTTTCAAGATGCTTAACTTTCTTTTCAGATAATTTTTCCATATAGTGAAAAATGTAAAACTTCAGTCAACTTTAAATGGAATTATTAAAAATCACACGTCACTGAGATCCAAATGAACACAATTTTAAAAACAATGTTTTCAATGTGGTTTTGATTTGAATTTCCCTGATAGCTAGTGATGATCAACACTTTTTCATGTGTCTGTTAGCCATTTGTATGTCTTTTATGGAGAAGTGCCTCTTCATGTCTCCTGCCCATTTTTTGATGTGGTGATCTTTATTTTGGTTGCTGAGTTTGAGGAGTTCTTTATAGATTTTGGATATCAGCCCTTTGTCTGTAGTGTCATTTGCAAATATCCTCTCCCATTCTGTGGGTTGCCTCTTTGTTTTGTTGACTTTTTCCTTCACTGTGCAGAAGCTTTTTATTCTGATGAAGTCCTAAAAGTTCATTTTCACTTTTGTTTCCTTTGCATTTGGAGACTTGTCTTGAAAGAATTTGCTGTGGTCGATGTCAAAGACGTTACTGCCTATGTTCTTCTTTAGGATTTTGATAGACTCCTGTCTCACGT
This sequence comes from Spilogale gracilis, assembly GCA_004023965.1. Lineage (NCBI taxonomy): Eukaryota > Metazoa > Chordata > Mammalia > Carnivora > Mephitidae > Spilogale > Spilogale gracilis. The sequence goes on along the minus strand of PITA01002394.1, from coordinate 123,101 downwards.
TGAGGTCTTTCATCCATTTCGAGTTTATCTTTGTGTGTGGTGTAAGAGAATGGCCTAATTTCATTCTTCTATACGTAGCTGTCCACTTTTCCCAGCACCATTTATTGAAGACTGGATTGGAGGAGATTATGCTGATTGACATGAGCCAAGCAGAGAAAGTCAGGTATCGTATGGTTTCACTTAGTTGTGGAGCATAAGGAGTAATATGGAGGACAGTAGGAGAAGGAAAGGAAAGGGGAAGTGGGGTAAATCGGGGAGGGAGACGAAACATGAGAGACTTTGGACTCAGAAACAAACTGAGGGTCTTGGAGGGGAGGGGGTGAGGGGATGAGTGAGCCTGGTGGTGGGTATTGAGAGCACATATTGCATGTGGGGCATAAACAGTGAATCTTGGAACATTGAAAAAATAAAATAAAATAAAATAAAATAAAATAAAATAAAATAAAAATATTTTCAAAATCAAAATGCAAATAAGCTGGTTTTCTAGATTCCACTGCATGAATTTCTTCTTGTTCTTTAATTTATTATCCATCTACATTTTTCTTTTTGGTTTTCAAAGTTTCAACTGATTCTCATGCTCTGTTTTGTTCCAGGATCTTATGAATGGTTTCCCCACTGTTCTAGGGCACAGGTTATTTTTCCTGCATTATTCTCTGTAGGAACAGAGTTTCCTGCACTCTGCTGAGAATTGCTGTTTAGTCGATGGTATTTTCACTTCTGCCTGGGTCTGGCTTCATAGTGCCAAGCTGAAAATTGCCCCTCAGCTTGAAGTCATTGGCTTACGAATTTGACATTTCCAGAAAAATCTTTCTCAATACCACGGTCTCCCTCCCCCTTTCACCCCAGGTCCCCTTTCTGCATTTCCCCTTTGTAGATTAGAGCCTGTCTGTTGCAACAAACTTCGGTGTTCAAACTTTTTGTCACAAGGCAGTATTCTTTTGTTTGAGGTACTTCCACCTCTCCACAAACCTAGGATTTTACACTCTTTCTTCAGCATGTCTTTTTACATACATTCAAGCCTCTGTTCAATGAGACTTATCCCCAAATTGTGTGATTAATATAGATGTTCATCAATATATACAAATGTCAGGTAGAATTTTAACTAAGAAAATAGCTTCAGCAACGATGTCAGTCAGAGGCTAGTCAGTAAAAAAGAATCTATACCAGATAGTTTAATTAAATAATCTAATAGGGGGGATTAAATTTAAAAAGTGTTAGAAGAGTTGAAAGAGCAAATTGGGGAAGCATCTCTAGGACTGAAGGCACAATGGAAAGGACATTGTGAGTACTGCCTGGGAGCCAGGATCACCTTGATGGTCTGAAATCACTGCAGGGGCTGTTCCCCCCTCCTTCACCAACAACTGGGACCTTGAAGGGACACAGCCACTGCTGGAGATGCCACTGGAAGCAGAGAGAGGGAGGGAAGAAGGATGGGAAAGAGAGATGAAAATTAGCATGGGAGAAATACATTGCTTTGGTCCTCTTTTCTCCAGTCTTTTGCTTGGGCCTCCTTCTGGTTGCGTCTAACCAGAAGCCCGGGAAGTGTGATTGCGCGGCTCAAACCACTATGATACAGAGCACAGCAAGGAAAGAGTGGGGAGTGGATTGACAAAAGGAATACACAGTCACAGTAATGACTCTGCTGAGGCTACCCCAGCTATAGATGTTATTATCAAAGGGGAGGTAGCAGATGTCTGGCAGTTGAGAGAGATATTGGGTAGGCAAGCTCCACTCTCTGTAGAATGGAGTTCCTATTGTGTATTGTTCACTGTGGATGAGACAGGAAATAGAATTAAAAATTTCTGCACTTACAAAACTTATAGCATAGCAGAAGAGTCAGGCAGCTAAAGTTTGTAATAAATAGCAATACCTAATATGACATATTTATTATTTGCACTTATACTGTTATAAATATAAGATATAATATAAAATGTTATTACATGTTTATTATAAATAAGGTAGTATGGGAAGGTATAGCTGGGAGGCATAATCTGTGGCATTTGGGGAAGGCTTCTTGGAGGAAGTAACATTTAAGGATGAGTAGGAGTTAGAAGCAGAAAGCCAAGGGTGCAGAAGAGGGAGGAGATGAATCCAGACCAAAGACTAGCAAGCACATTGTGGATCCAAGGGGGAAGAGAGGAAATGCCCTGACAAAGCAATGGCTGTGGGCAGGCCCAGTGAGTGTGGCTGCAGGTGGAGCTGGGGAGCAAGGCTGGGCAACAGTCACAAAGAGCTTTGTAGGCCAAGTTGAGGATTGTAGATCTTATCCTGAAGACAACGGGAGGTTACTGAGGGGATATAATTGGGGAAGTAATAGTCAGATTTCTGGTTTAGTAAAAGGCGAAAGATTTATGCGGTGTGAAGAGAAACCAGAGTATGAGATTTCTGGTTTAGAAAGGTCACTCTGGACTGGTGGTGGGGAGAGCAGATAGGATGCTCTGCAATAGTCTAGGTGAAAGAGGATGCTGCTTTGGACAATTGTGGTGAATGCAGATGGGGGAAAGAAAGTTCTAGAATTTAAGAAGTTTAGAAGTTTCTGGAAATCTGGAAGGTGAAACAGCTGTGTTTCTATTGGCAACTGATTGGCTCTGTGGATGAGGGTGAAAGGAGAGAAGGATTACATTTGGACCCCTGGATAGATAGCAGGGCCAGCTGTTAAAACAAAGAACACAGTTTGCATGGTTACAAATCCAGGACATGGGAACGCCTGAGTGGCTCAGTGGGATAAGTGTCATCTTTCAGCTCAGGACATGATCCTGCAGTCCTGGGATTGAGTCCCACATTGGATTCCTTGCTCAGTGGGGATCCTGCTTCTCCCTCTGCCCGCTGTTACCCCTACTTGTCCTCTCTCTTTCTCTCTCACACACACAGCATACAAATAAATAAATAAAATCTTAAAAAAGAGAAAAGAGAATCCAGCACTTGGCAAACCTACTATAAAGTGCCAGATAGCAAATAAATTTGACCTTGTGGGCCAGACGGACTGCTGATATTTAGCCCTGCCATAGGAGTGTGAGAGCATTCATAGACAATATATAAAGAGCTGGGCATGACTGTGTTCACATACAACTTTATTACAAAAGCAGATTTGGCCTGAGAGCCACAATTTTGACCTCCTCTAGTTAAGACATGAGTTTCCTACTGGAGACCTTGCAGTTACGAGGCTAGAAGACATTCAGGTAGCCATGTTGAGGAGGTACTAATGGTGGGAGGGTGTTCCCTCATTCTCCTCTATATCTTGTCTTCCACCCTGTTTGGAAAAAATGTGGCTACAAAAGTTTAGAATCAGTCTTCTTTGTGGTTCTCTTTCTGTAGGACAGTTATTTAGGGTTCGGAAAGGGGTAGGAGAAGGAAAAAGTTGATTCTAAAGGAAATTCCTTCCTTCTTCCCTCCCTCCATCCCTCCCTCCCTCCCTTCCTTCCTCTATTTAATTGAAGTGTAGTTGACATACAACATTATGTTAGTTTCAGGTGTACAGCATAGTGATTCAATATTTATATACATCATGATCACCACGATAAATCTAGCTACCATCTGTCACTATATAAGGTTGCTACATATTATTAATGATATCCCTTATGTTGTACATTGCATTCCTGTGTCTTATTTATTTTACATCTGAAACTCTGTGCTATTTAACCCCCTTTCCCTATTTTACTATTCCCTCCCCCTCACGTACTCCTCTCTGGCAACCATCGGATTCTTCTCTGTATCTATGAGTCTGTTTCTGTTTTGTTTTGTTTGTTCTTTTGTTTTGTTTTTTAAATTTTGATTCTCCCCATCGTTGTGTTTTCTTTCCAGTTTCATACTAGATGTTTTAATCATGTATGCCATTTAGTGACTGTGCTACTAGTATTTCCTCTGTTTTTAAGACAGCATATCTTCCAACATATTATGTGTCCATTGTCTGTGGAACACTGAGGCAGTCCCTGGAGAAACTGAAATGAATAAGATGCTACCCGAAGGTGCCCACACCCTAGTGAGGGAAAACTACATTAGAAATAATCCTATGCTGCAATGTGATGAAAGTACCAATGATTCTAACACATAATAAATAAATAAACAAACAAACAAACAAACAAATAAATAAATAAAAGTACCAATGAAAAGTTGGTCATCATCCCCTGAGAAGACAGAAGGAAAAGCATGTTGTTATCCTTGCAGAGGCTGAGCGGGTGAGTGGGAAGTTTCTTGAACCATAGGCCTTGAAAGATTGGGTGGGAATTCACCAAACACACTGCAGATTTAACAGCAGTGGAAGGAAGGTGGAGGTGGGGGGCTGGTGATGATTTGCACAGAGGTAACAATATGAAGGAAAGCATGGAAAATGAAGGTGCTGGGTGTGTTCAGGGGTCTGCTGTGAAGCTGTCAGTCTATGTCTGGAAGGCTGAAACATGACTTGCTTTTCTGCTTGATCCCTCGGAAGTATGATCCTGTGAAGGACCTCAGAGGATTTTGAATGGAGGCTCCGATCTCAGGGCTGCTTGTCGATTTCATCTGCACTTTCTTAACGGTGTGGCTTCTGTGAACTGTTCCCAACTCCTGGAGAAAACAGCCTATTGTAAACCCAAACAAACAAACAAAAAAACATGATTTTTCCTGCTGTGATAACTGTTGAGTGATAAATATCTTTGTAGGAGGAGATATCACTTGTAAAACGGAGCTCAAGACCATGTCCCTGTTCTATAGATTGAATGTTTGCTGTGAAGACCGATAAAAACATTTAACAAGTACAAGTCACTGTGCTATGCAGCCAAACTCCTAATCATGCTTCACATTTCTTCCTAAACTCAGAGGCACGGAGAGAAATAGAATGTGCCTCAAGATGGAGCCCTTGAACCACAAAGTTTTAGAGCCAGGCTGAATCTGTGAACTTGCCAGGTACTGTCGAAATTGGAGCCACTGGCCAAGGCCGGCAGCCATTCTAGTGCAGAAAGCAGAAGGTGGGGAGACGCTGTATCCCCCAGTCCCCAAAACTTTGTAGGGACTAGGCAGGCCTTCCGAATAGCCTGATGTTGTGATTCATGGACTTTGGCCTCTATCAGCTTCAGGGGTAAAGTTTAAATCAACGGATAAATCATTTTCTTCCTATAAATACACTTATTTGTATGTTCCACTCACAAAGTCCCACATTTCCCTCTTCTTAAGCCCATCCCAAATGGTGAATACACAGCTTGGGAACTAGATAATCTTCTTTGAGCCCTAGTAGGCTCTCATTCTAAAACACCCACAAAAGGAGCCTCAGCCCAGGGGCTCCTGCAATAGTGGCATGAATGGGGTGCTCCTCTCTGGAGGACAGTCTTCTCTAGAGAGGAGGGTGACATAGTATAGAGGGGGAGGAGAGGAGCTAGGGGACCTCAGCATCTGCCCTGTTTAAGATTGAATTGTGGCTCCATCCCTTCTTAGTTATGTGTCCTTAACTCATCTTCCCTCTCTCTCTTTTTTTTAAAGAGGGAGAAAGAGGGAGCCCGCAGAGGGAGAGGGAGAGAGAGAAAAGCAGGCTCCATCCCCAGTGCAGAGCCTGACACAGGGATCCATCTCATGACCCTGAGATCATAACCTGAGCCAAAATCAAGAGTCAGATGCTTAACTGACTGAGCCACCCGGGTGCCCCCTCAGTCCAGCTTTGTAGCCCAACAGTAGCTGTCGCAGGCTGTCAAGGATTATAGATCTTGTGTTATGGTGCCTGGCATTTGTGCCTACCAGTATGGGCATTCAGACTGTGCACTGAACAAGGCATCACATTTAAGGGGGTGCTGTTCACACCATAGACATATGATGCGTATGAAAGCAGGGGAGGCCTACAGCAGCAGGAAAGTGGCCCCCTCCCACATTAACCCACATTGGCTGACACAGCTATGGATTTACTGGGGCTAACACATGGGCAAGCACATATTTGCAAGGCTGTTCCCTGTCCTGACTGCATCTGTTCTCCTCACCCCATAGGACACTGATACAGTGGCCCTTCCTGCTTTGGTGGAGGAGGTATGGGGCATGGGCTGCTATTATTAGGGGCCTGCATGACCCAGGGGAGCAGGTAAGAGTGGGGGATTCTGCACAACAGCTCAGACAGTGGAATATCTTTCATTCCTCACAAGCCTCTTGTGTTCTGGCCAATGGCCTTGAAAGGATCCATGGAACTGCCACTGGGACAGTTTTCAGTTGGATGACAGGGTTCCTTCCAGCATCCCCCCTCACTCTTTGCCCCCATCTCCCCTCACTCTTTGCCTCCATGAATTATCCTCTTGTGGTTTTATGTGGTTTTATGGGCCACACAAAAGCTCATGGCCAGCTGTGTAAGCTTGTTCAACTTGGTTATTACCAAGAAAACTGGGGTTCATCATATTATCTATAATTCAGACTCTTGTTCAGTGATAGTCATATTTGTTAATGACACTTGTAGTGTTTTGTACTTTTCATTCCTTACATCAATTTCTGTCCTCCAGTCCATATTTTTTCCCTTCTCCAAGCTTTCTTTTTGTGTTCATTTTGTTCCTCTCTCTCTGTGCTTTTCTTCCCAGTCAGATTTTTCTTTCAGCTTTATTCCATCCTCCAAACCCTCACAAGCAACCCCTTCCTTCTCCCTTTATTCACTTACTTCATTTCTCCCAATGGCCCCAGAGTCAGAGAGATTGGAGAAATTGGAGGGTCACAGTGGTGGTGGTGGGTGCTGGGTACCTATTGGGTACAAGTCAATTCTTACAGTTGTCCATTTCACTTTGTCTCCTTACAACAAAAAGTAATGGAGTCCAGAGAAGTCACCATCATGTGTCTAGATGTGTAGACAGCATGTAAATTCTCTCCGGAGGTGGAGCTGTGAACTTAGATCTTGCTCAGGTTTAAATTCAAGTTCATGGTTCATTGCCCTTTGAAATTATGGTGACGAAGGAGTCATGGAGTCTCTTTACAGCTCATCTAATGGTCTTGACCTTTTTGAGGGTCAGAGTCTCCTTTGAGAATCTGCTGGAAGTTTTGGAGCCTCTTCTCAGAAAAATGCACATGAACTCAATCTTTTGCTTATAATGTTAAGAAATCCCCTAAAGCCTATTCATAGGCTCTCCAGGAGCCCTTTGACTAGAGGTTGAGCAATGTAAATTCAGACTTCAACAGAAACTTCGTCTACTTTGCCAGGCAATTGATTTTTGGTAGGTTCTAGAGTTGTGAATTGAGGCAGAATTTCATACTTCACTAGCAGAGCTGAAGACTGTGGTAGGAATTTACTAGATTGAGGAGATATTGGTCAGGTTCTGCTCACCCTATGGGTTGCCTACTCTCAATGAAGGCAAGAAGCCTTCACATTTCAGAGTCTGTCTTTTCCTGGCCATTTGGAAACTGGATGTTTGAACTGCATAAACGTCCAGCTGGGAAGCAAGCTGAATGGAATACTCATCAGGACATCTGTTGCTTTCTACAGCTTCCTGCTTTAGTCAGCTTCAGATTAATATCTATTTTGGGGGAGGAATGGAGTAAGGAGATCACTTTCTTTGTCCAAACTTTCTGACTCAAGGTGGCTTTTTCCATATGAAAAAATAAATGTGGGAGTGAAGAATCCCATTTATCCGCTTTGGAAAATAATTTATTCCAGCAATTTGAACTCTAGGGTACTTTTATTTAATCAGTATGGCCCCATAAATTATCCTCTTGTGGTTTTATGTTAGCAGTGGTGCTTGTGTTTTGCTTGTATCCATATTATAGATTTAATGCTTTCCAATGAATTAGTCTCTTTCTTCTCTCATCCCAGTAGGTCTTCCAGATTTTTAAGCAGCATCAGCTTTGCAAGAGCAATTTGCTCCTTTCTCTATTCCACTAGATGTTGTTTAGGATGGCTTTTTGTCAATAAATTTAATTAAGAGGTACTAAGAGTAATTTTTGCATGAAATCCTGGTTCAAAGGAGAGGGGGCTAAAAAGAACAATGTAAGACCTTTGCTATACCTAGTGTGTGTGTGCGTCTGTGTGTGTGTGATGTTTGTGTTGGGGGGTGGGAAAATCACCAAGAAGAGGATAAAGTCACCGGGTCTAGAGACTTGTTCCTATGCTGGCAGATGGAGATCCGATGTGCCCAGTCCTCAGACGGGTTGAGTGAAAGCCAAAAGTGCTGGGAAAACTCACTTTTACAGCTAAAGACATTCAGGATGTGAGATTGAGGGTTGTACCTGTAATTCCTGACTCACTTGTTGGTGGCAGACGTTCCCATCACTCTCTAGCTAGGAAGATGGCAGGAGCAGGTGAAGGTTTCTCAGGCTCACACTGAGCAGTGCTGAAGAAGGCAGAAGGTGACAGTGGCTAATACCATTAAGGGACTTGGGGAACAGTGGAGGAGGAGGAGCAGGTATGAGGGAAAATTGTAAGTTGCATAGAGCACAGTTTCTTAAAATTTACAAGTGATGGATCATTCATGCTTCACCAAGAGGAATATAATATCCTAGAACTTGGCAAAATTGCCTTCAGTTAGTCATCAAAACAATTATAGTTTTCTCCTTGTAACTGACTACTAACATGGCATGTTATCTAGGTGAATTAGGGATGCTTACATCCTGATTGCAAATGCCAGCTCCATGTGAACCATTCTGAGCATAGGAAGCAGTATGGAGAAAGACCTTCTCAGCTAACAACACAACTGTGGAGTCTGAGACATTTGGAGAAGGTAATTTCCAGAAGATTTCTGACTAACAAAGATACTGTCATGTCTTTGAGAGGCTGTTGGTGCTGATAGAATATTTCTCTTCAGAAATTGTCCCAGTAAGGGATACCAGTCTTTTGGGGCAGAAGCAAAAAATAAAGATAGACCTTCTCATTACAATAATAACAATAATAAAGCTGTAGCATACTAGGTACCAAGTTTATGAAGTAATCAAGAGGAGACAGTCTTATTTGAACAGAGGAAATGGGAACCAAAGACGAGGTTTGTATGTATGGACAAAGAAGAAGAAATAGGAAAGTAGGACTCAAAATCATTTAGTTCTGGCTAAAATGATCAGATATTCTGGTGTAAATATCTTCTTTAGGACCATCCTCTCCGAGAGACCATGGTGTCAGATTACAATGAAGGATTCTGGCTTATATTCTCTCCAGGGTTTCTGAACCTTATTGACTCTTCTTCAACTTCTACCTTGTTTTTTCAAATAAATGTATTTTTCTGCCTACAGAGTGGGAACCACTAGAACATCAAGTGTCACCACTTCCGAATGTTGAGAAATCTCATTAGCTAGACACAACGGAATAGCAGGATTCCCTTTCTCCTCCCAGATTGGTTTCTCTACTGCTTTGTTTCATGAAACAAGAAATGTAACAAGGACTTCATGTGAGAGTTCACAGCAGGGCACCTCCCCAATCACTTTTAAGATTGGCGTTGACCTTCAGAATTTCTCTCCATGAGCATGAGTGCTCCCCTCCCTCTGACTTCTCCCTGTCAGCAGCAGCGTGTAGATCTAGCAACAGCAATTTCTAGGATCCTCTTGTATTAGAGAAGATAACCAGGGTGAGCATTTAACTTATTGTCCAAACTGGAACATGTGTTTGGTTTTTATTTTTAACCTAGACATTGGGAGAGTGGTTTTTAAAAAGTTTTTATTTTGAGGTAACTGTGTATTCACTCTCAGTTGTAAGAAATGAATACAGACCGACCCTTTATACCCTTCACCTGGTTTCCCCCAGTGGTAACATCTTACATGACTATAGTACAATGTCAGAACCAGGAAACTGATATTGATAAAATCGACCTTCTTTATTCAGATTTCACCAGTTTTATGTACATTCCTGTGTGTGTGTGTGTGTGTGTGTGTGTTTCTGTGCAATTTTATCAAATGTGTAGACAACTGTGACCACCATCACACTAAGATACAGAAGAGCTTCCTCACAGGGATCCCTTGTATTACCCTTTACCTTCACCTCATCCCTCTACCTAAGCCCTGGCAATCACTGATCTCCAACTCTATAATTTTGTTGTTTCAAAACTGTTATATAAACGGAATCATGCAGGATATAACCCTTTGAAATTGCCCCTCCTCTAACATCCCGCATAATTGACTTGAGAATCATTAAAATTACTGCCAATATGAGTAGTTTTTTTTCCTTTCTATACAATTACACAGTTTAAATGTACCACACTTTATTTATTCATTAATCAGATTAATCAGTTGATGAACATGGAGTTGTTTCCAGCTTCAGGCTATTATGAATAAAGATGCTATGGCTATTTGAGTATGAGTCCTTATGTGGACATACGTTTTCATTTCTCTGGGATAGATGCCCAAGAATGTAATATCTAGGTCGTATAGTAAGCACATGTTTGGCTTTTTAAAGAAACTAGCACACTCTTTTCCAGAATGCTTGTACTATTTTACATTCCCACCAGCAGTGTACGAAAGACCCAGTTTTCTCTGCATTGTTGCCAACATTTGATGTGATCACCATGTTTTTAATTGAATGATTCTGATAAATGTGTAGGGATGGGCTGCACAATTCTGCTCAAAGCCAACAGTTGTTTTGTGATGAGCGGGATCACCTCTGCAGCCAGAGCTGTTTGAGATGTTCAGACTGCTGACATCACACACATGCAGTAAAACAGTATGAAAAGAGTTCACATGATAGGACTTCTTGTGGGAAAATTAGGGCAGGTACACAAGCCTGTCCAGAATGGCTTGAGTCAAGGGAATGACAAGTGGCTTTGGATTTTATTATGATTAGGGACTTGGGTTAGGGTGAGAATGTTTGGGTGTGGGCAGGTTTTCATACTCTGACCTTCCTGGAGTTGCCAAGGGAGGGAAGTGCCCAGGCTTCCTTATCAGCATGCCCAGATGTAGGTAAGGCCAAAGAAGAAAAGGAATAGGTGATACCTGAAAGTTGTTAGCAGTCAAGCATCAAAAGAGGATTTAGACATTTGTTACCGATTGCATTGGAACTTCTTTCTTTCTTTCTTTCTTTCTTTCTTTCTTTCTTTCTTTCTTTCTTTCTTCTTTATTTTTTTCTTTCTTTCTTTTTTATTAACATATAATGTATTATTAGCTTCAGGGGTACAGGTCTGTGAATCATCAGTCTTACACAAGTCACAGGACTCAACATAGCACATAGCCTTCCCAATGTCCATAATCTAGTCACCCTATCCCTCTCCCCAAACTCCCCAGCAACCCTCAATTTGTTTCCTGAGATTAAGAGTCTCTTATGGTTTGTCTCCCTCCCTGGTCCCATCTGGTTTCATTTTTTTTCTCTCCCTACCCCCCACAACTCCCCGTCCTGCTTCTCAAATTCCTCATATCAGAGATCATATGATAATTGACTTTCTCTGATTGACTTATTTTGCTCAGCATAATACCCTCCAGTTCCATCCACATTGTTGCAAATGGCAGGATTTTGTTCTTTTTGATGGCTGCGTAGTATTCCATATACCACATCTTCTTTATCCATTCATCTGTTGATGGACATCTAGGTTCTTTCCATAGTTTGGCTTTTGTGGACATTGCTGCTTTAAACATTTAGGTGCACGTGCCCCTTCGGATTACTACATTTGTATCTTTAGGCTAAATACTCAGTAGTGTGATTGCTGGGTCGAAGGGTAGCTCTATTTTCAACTTTTTGAAGAGTCTCCATACTGTTCTCCAGAGTGGCTGCACCAGCTTGCATTCCGACCAACAGTGTAGGAGGGTTCCCCTTTCTCTGCATCCTTGCCAACATCTATGTTTCCTGACTTGTTAATTTTAGCCATTCTGACTAGCGTGAGGTAGTTTCTCACTGTGGCTTTGATTTGTATTTCCCTGATGCTGAGTGATATTGAGTACTTTTTCATGTGTCTGTTGGCCATTTGGATGTCTTCTTTGCAGAAATGTCTGTTCATGTCTTCTGCCCATTTCTTGGTTGGATTATTAGTATCTTGGGTGTTGAGTTTCAGAAGTTCTTTTTTTAAAGATTTATTTATTTATTTGACAGAGAGAGAGATCACAAGTAGGCAAGAGGCAGGCAGAGAGAGCAGAGGAAACTGGCTCCCTGCTGAGCAGAGAGCACGACATGGGCCTCGATTCCAGGACCCTGAGATCATGATCTGAGCTGAAGGCAGAGGCTTTAACCCACTGAGCCACCCAAGCGCCCAGAAGTTCGTTATAGATGTTGTATACTAGCCCTTTATCTAATATGTCATTTGCAAATATCTTCTCCCATTCTGTCAGTTGTCTTTTGGTTTTGTTGACTGTTTCCTTTGGTGTGCAAAAGGTTTTGATCTTGATGAAGTCCCAATAGTTTATTTTTGTCCTTGCTTCCATTGCCTTTGGTGATATTTCTAGGAAGAAGTTGCTGGGGCTGAGGTCGAAGAGGTTGCTGCCGGTGTTCTTCTCAGGGATTTTGATGAATTCCTGTCTCACATTGAGATCTTTCATCCATTTTGAGTCTATTTTTGTGTGTGGTGTAAGGAAATGGTCCAGTTTCATTCTTCTGCATGTGGTTGTCCAATTTTCCCAACACCATTTGTTGAAGAGACTGTCTTTTTTGCGTTGGACATTGTTTCCTGTTTTGTCAAAGATTCATTGAACACAAAGTTGAGGGTCCATTTCTGGGCTCTCTATTCTGTTCCATTGATCTATGTGTCTGTTTTAGTGCCAGTACCATACTGTCTTGATGATTACAGCTTTGTAATAGAGCTTGAAGTCTGGAATTGTGATGTCGCCAACTTTGGTTTTCTTTTTCAACATTCCTCTGGCTATTTGGGGTCTTTTCTGGTCCTGTATAAATTTTAGGATTATTTGTTCCATTTCTTTGAAAAAAAATTAATGGTAGTTTGATAGGGATTGAGTTAAATATGTAGATTGCTTTAGGTAGCATAGACATTTTTACAACATTTGTTCTTCCAGTCCATGAGCATGGAATGTTTTTCCATTTTTTGAATCTTACTCAATTTCTTTCATGAGTACTTTATACTTTTCTGAGTACAGATTCTTTGTCTCTTTGGTGAGGTTTATTCCTAGATATCTTATCATTTTGGGTGCAATTGTAAATGGAATCAACTCCTTAATTTCTCTTTCTTCTGTCTTGCTGTTGGTGTATAGAAATGCAACTGATTACTGTGCATTGATTTTATATCCTGACACTTTATCGAATTTCTCTATGAGTTCTAGCAGTTTTGAAGTGGAGTCTTTTGGGTTTTCCACGTAAGGTGTCATATCATCTGCAAAGAGTGAGAGTTTGACTTTTTTGTTTTGCCAATTTGGATGCCTTTTATTTCTTTTTGTTGTCTGCTGAGGCTAGGACTTCTAGTACGTTGTTGAATAACCATGGTGATAGTGGACAGCCCTGTCATGTTCCTGACCATAGGGGAATAGCTTTCAGTTTTTCCCCACTGAGGATGATATTGGTGTGGGTTTTTTATAGATGGCTTTTAAAATAGTGAAGTATGTACCCTCTATCCCTACACTATGAAGAGCTTCAATCAGGAAAGAATGCTGTACTTTGTCAAATGCTTTTTCAGCATCTATTGAAAATATTATACGGTTCTTGTTCTTTCTTTTATTAATGTACTGTGTCATATTAACTGATTTGTGGATGTTGAACTCGTGCAGCCCAGGAATAATCCCACTTGGTCATGGTGAATAATTCTTTAATGTAGTGTTGCATCCTATTGGCTAGTATTTTGGTGAGAATTTTTGCATCCGTGTTCATCAAGGATATTGGTCAGTAATTCTCCTTTTTGTTGGGGTCTTTGCCTGGTTTGGGGATCAAGGTCATGCTGGCCTCATAAAATGAGTTGGGAAGTATTCTTTCCATTTCTGTTTTTTGGAACAGTTTCAGGAGAATAGGTCTTAATTGTTCTTTAAATGTTTGGTAGAATTCTCCTGGGAAGCCGTCTGGCCCTGGGCTCTTGTTTGTTTGGAGATTTTTGATGACTTCTTCAATCTCCTTACTGGTTATGGGTCTGTCCAGATTTTTTATTTCTTCCTGGTACAATTTTGGTACTTTATATGTCTCTAGGAATGCATCCATTTCTTCAGATTGTCAAATTTGCTGGTGTATAGTTGCTCATAAAACATTCTTATAATTGTTTGTATTTCTTTGGTGTTGGTTGTGATCTCTCCTCTTTCACTCATGATTTTATTAATTTGGGTCCTTTCTCTTTTCTTTTTGATAAGTCTGTCCAGAAGTTTATTAATATTATTAACTCTTTCAAAGAATCAGCTCCTAATTTCATTGATTTTTCTACTCTTCTTTAGTTTGTATTTCATTGATTTCTGATTTGATCTTTATTATTTCTCTTCTTCTGCTGGGGTTAAGCTTTGTTTGGTGTTCTTTATCCAGCCCCTTTAGGTGTAGGGGTAGGTTGTGTACTTGAGGACTTTCTTGTTTCTTGAGAAAGGCTTATATTCCTAAATACTTTCCTCTCAGGACTGTCTTTGCTGTGTCCCAAAAATTTTGAACAGTTGTGTTTCCATTTTCATTTGTTTCCATAAATTTTTAAAAATTCTTCTTTAATTTCCTGGTTGACCCATTCATTCTTTAGTAGGATACTCTTTAGCCTCCATGTATTTGAGTTCTTTCCAACTTTCCTCTTATGGTTAAGCTCTAGTTTCAAAGCATTGTGGTCCAAAAATATTCAGGGAATGGTCCCAATCTTTTGGTATTGGTTGAGACCTGATTTGTGATCCAGGATGTGATCTATTCTGGAGAATGTTTCATGTTCACTAGAGAAGAATGTGTATTCTGTTACTTTGGGATGGAATGTTCTGAATATATCTGTGATGTCCATCTGGTCCAGTGTGTCATTTAAAGCTTTTATTTCCTTGTTGGTCTTTTGCTTAGATGATCTGTCCATTTCAGTGAGGGTGGTGTTAAAGTCCCTTACTCTTATTGTATTATTGTCATTGTGTTTCTTTGATTTAGTTATTAATTGGTTTATATAATTGGCTGTTCCCATGTTAGGGGCATAGATGTTTGAAATTGTTAGATCTTCTTCCTCATCTCTTGTTATAGTCTTTGGCTTGAAATCTAATTTATCTGATATGAGGATTTCCACTCCAGCTTTCTTTTGATGTCCATTAGCATGGTAAATTGTCCCCCCCCCACTTTAAATCTGGTGTTGTCTTTGGGTCTAAAATTGAGTTTCTTGTAGACAGCATATCAATGGGTCTTGTTTTTTTATTCATTATGATATCTTGTGTCTTTTATTTGGGGCATTTAGCCCATTTACATTCAGGGTAACTATTGAAAGATATGAATTTAGTGCCATTGTATTGCCTGTAAGGTGACTGTTACTGTATATTGTCTCTGTTCCTTTCTGGTCTGTTACTTTTAGGTTCTTTTTTTGGTTAGAAGACCCTTTTCAATATTTCCTATAGGGCTAGTTTGGCGTATGCAAGTTCTTTTAGTTTCTGTTTGTCCTGGAAGTTTTTTATCTCTCCTATTTTCAATGACAGCCTAACTGGATATAGTATTCTTGGCTGCATATTTTTCTCATTAAGCACTCTGAATATATCATGCCAGTCCTTTCTGGCCTGCCAGGTCTCTGTGGATGGGTCTCCTGCCAATCTAATATTTCTACCATCATATGTGGCAGACCTCTTGTCCTGAGCTGCTTTCAGAATTTTCTCTTTGCCACTGAGACTTGTAAGTTTTACTATTAGATGACGGGATGTGGACCTATTTTTGTTGATTTTTGAGGGGGTTTCTCTGTGCCTCCTGGATTTTGAGGGTTGCCCCTTTGCCAAATTAGGGAAATTATCTGCTGTGATTTGCTTCAATAGAGCTTCAGTCACTCTCTCTCTTTATTCTTCTTCTGAGATCCCAATTATTCTCATATTGTTTCATTTTATGGTATCACTTATCTCTCGAATTCTTCCCTCATGGTCCAGTAGTTGTTTGTCTCTCTTTTTCTCAGCTTCTTTATTTTCCATTATGTCTTCCTCAATATAACTAATTCTCTCTTCTGCCTCATTTATCCTAGCAGTAAGAGCCTCCATTTTTTACTGCACATCATCAATAGCTTTTTTGATTTCAACTTGATTAGATTTTAGTTCTTGTATTTCTCCAGAAAGGGATTTTATTTCTCCAGAAAGGGATTCTCTAGTATCTTCCATGCTTTTTTTGAGCCCCATTAGCACCTTGAAAATCATTATTCTGAATTCTAGGTCTGGCATATTATTAATGTCCCTATTAATTAGGTCCCTAGCCATTGGTATTGCCTCTTGTTCTTTTCTTTTTCTTTTGAGGTGAGTTTTTCTGCCTTGTCATTTTATCCAGATAAGAATAGATGAATGATAGAACAAAATACTAAAAGAGTAGTGACAACCCCAGAAAAATATACACTACACAAATCAGAAGAGACCCAAAACTGGGGGAAGAAGAAAGGAAAAACAAGTATTCTCCCTCCCTCTCTCTCTCTGTCTCTCTCTCTGTCTGTCTCTCTCTGTCTCTGTCTCTCTCTCTCTATATATATATATGTAATTAGACTGGTGAATAGAGCAGGACAACACACTTGATTTTGGATGTGCTTTGGTCTGTTAGAAGAAACTGCCTCCCAAAATTTTAAAGAAAGAAAAACTTATATATGTACAAAAATAAGGGTATACACAATGAAGGGATGAATATGATTGTAAAGATGAAAATTAAAAAAATTTTTAAAAAGAATTGATAAGATAAGAAGTTGGTTGAAAAAAGAAAAAAAAAGAAAAAAGAGGAAAGAATGTTATGAGCCTGGAGACTAGAATAAAGCCATATCCTAGATTTAGGGTAGACTTTGATCCATTAGAAGAAACTGTATCCCAAAATTTTAAAAAAGAAAAACCTATATGTATACAAAAAACAAGCTTAAATATAATGAAGGGATAGAGTATGACTATAACAATGAAAATTAAAACAGATTTTTTTAAAGGTATTTATAAGAAAACATAATTAAAAACATTAAAATAGGAAAGAGAAAAAATTAACAAATAGAATAAGAAAAAAAATAAAATTAAAGAACTTTAACTTTGAAAGACCAAAGAATTATGGGAAAAATGCCATGAATTCTACATGAGGCATTCCCCTAGCTTTGAGGTTGCGCAGTTCTCATTGATCAGTGAACTTGGTTTTGGCTGGATGTTCTTGCAGATCTTCTGAGGGAGGGGCTTGTTGTATTGATTCTCAAATGTCTTTGCCAAAGGTGGAACTGCCCCGCCCTTCCGGGGGCCAGGCTAAGCAATCTGCTCATGTTCACTCTCCGGAGCTGTTGTTCCCTGAACGCTTTCCATATAGCTTTGGAGGTGGGAATGAAGATGGCAGCCTCCCAGTCTCTGGCCCAGAGGAGCCGAGAGCTCAGGGCCCCACTCCTCAGTGTGCCCCCAGAGAAAAACAGTCAGTCATGCCTGTCTCCCTGGTCTCTGGCCACTCTCCATGCTCACCCAACCTATGACAGAGCATTTCTATCTCTGGAGCGCAGCCCTGTTTGGAGTCTCCAAACCCAGCAGATTCCTGCAGCACACTCCTGTGCCACTCCCCCAGGGGAAGAAGGTGAGTCTCCCCAGATCTGCCCCTTGTGGGGTCTCTGCTCGAAGAGCTGTGGCCAGACTGTGGGTGGGATAATGGTTTAAGGTAACTTTGATCTGAGAGCCCCATCTCAGGCTCCATCTCTGCAGCCGGCTTCCCTGCTCTGACACTTGGGAGCCCTGTTGCACTCAGGCACCCTGGGTCCTTCTATGGCCCAGCAGATCCTGAGACCACACTGTCCCAGCAAGGGTTTTACCCCCTGCTTAGCCTCTGGGGTGATGTCCCTTAGTGCAGCAGACTTCTAAAAGCTCCAATTTTGTGCTCGGTTACTCTACTGCTTGTCGAGAGCTGCCCTCCTCCCCGCAGTCTGTCTTCCCAAATGTTGCCTCCCATTCACTTATCTGCACATCCTACCTTCCAGAAAGTGGCCGCTTTTTTGTTCCTAGAATTGTTGCTCTTCTTGTCTTCAATTTCCTGTTGAGTTTGTAGGTGTTCAGAATGGTTTGATAGCCATCTAGCTGCACTCCTGGGACCTGATGATACCTAGGTCTCCTACTTCTCCACCATCTTGCTCTCCTTCCTGGAATCTTTTTCAAAGACCAGTTGGACATAGTGTGTTAGTCTAGTTCTGATTTCTCTATTATTTTCCATTAACCATAAGTCTATTCCTCTTACAATACTACCCTGTCTTGACTACTATAGCTATACAGTAGGGCTTAGAATGGGCTAGAGTGGTTCTACTCACTTTATTCTTCCTTTCCAAGATTGTTTCAGTTATTCTAGGTTCTGCATCAATCCATATAAACTTAGAATATGCTTCCTGAGGTCTACAAAAATCCCTGCTGGAACCTTGATAAATATTGCTTTAATCTATATGTCACTTTCAGGAGAATTCCCATTTTTATTAGGTTGAGTCCTTTTCTCTTTTCTTTTCTCTTTCTTTCTTTCTTTCTTTCTTTCTTTCTTTCTTTCTTTCTTTCTTTCTTTCTTTCTTTCTTTTTCTTTCTTTTTTTTAGAGTAGCTCCATGCCAGTGTCGAGCAGAACCTGGGGCTTGATGTCACAACTCTGAGGTCAAGACCTAAGCTGAGCTCAAGAGTCAGACGCTTAACCAACTGATATGCCCAGGTGCCCCACTATTGTTGAGTCTTCCAACCCATGGACACATTTGATTTCTTTCATTGGCATTTTGAAATTTTTAGGATACAAATGCTTTGCATGTTTCATTGGAGTTATCAGTATTTCATTTTCTTTGAAGGAATTATAAATTAAATAAATCAAGATAGAAATTTAAAAAGAGTCAAGTAATCTACTGGAAGGCTAAGAGTGAGAAATAGAGGCAATAAACAGTTCAAATAATAAAATGGAAGTAAAAGCCCTAAATGTCAGTAGTCTTAATACATCAATTAAAAAAAACCAGAGACTGGCAGAGTGGATTAAAATGCCCATGAACCAACTGTATGCTGCCTACAAGGAACTCAGTTTATTTGTTTATTTTTTTAGATTTTATTTTATTTTTTCAGTGTTCCAAGATTCATCGTTTATGCACCACACCCAGTGCTCCATGCAATAAATAAAATGACATGTGTGGGTTGAAAGTAAAAGGACTGAAGAAGGTGTGCCATGAAAATATCATCATCAACAACAACAACAAGGCAGAAGTAGATATATTAAATATTAGGCAAGGGCACCTGGGTGGCTCAGTCAGTTAAGTGGCCAACAGTTGATCTCAGCTCAGGTCTTGATCTCAGGGTCATGTGTCCACGCCCTGTGTTGGGTTCCATGCTGGGTGTGGAGCCTACTTAAAAAAAAGTATCAGGTAAAATAGATTTCAAATCAAAGAAATGCCTCATGTAGTAATGTGTGACATGCATGGGCAGTGTGCAGAGTTGTCACTTTAACATGTGATTAAATGTAAAAAATGACAATTCTTTCCAGATGCAATATAACAAACACCTCCTTTTCAAGGACAGCCTACAGCTTGCTTATAGAACCAGGTTCTTTCAGACTCCACCAGTTAGAGATAGCTAACCCCTGGTGATGTATTTGATGATAATCCATTTGCTGGTCAGTTAATGGACCAGCACCGGTGCTGTGGCCCATGCCACAGTCAAGATGCATAAAGTTCGAGACCTCTTTTGGGTTCCCTGCTCAGCAGGGAATCTGCTTCTTCCTCTCCCTCTGTCCTTCCCTCCACACCTCTGTGCACACGTGCTCTCATTCTCTCTCTCAAATAAATAAATAAATAAATAAAATCTTAAAAAAAATTTTTAATAAGACACATAAAGTTGCCAGTTCAAAGGGTCAGTAGGAAATATGAAATACCATGGGTTAAACTATAAGTGAAATGCATGTGGGAAATGGAGCATCACCAGTCCCTTCCATAGCCCAAAGAGAAAGAAGAACACTCTTGCTACAGTTTTATATTTATGTTAAGGTAGAAATGTACAGCTATTTGTTTGTTTTATTTGATAATTTTTTTTTAATTTTACAAATAGTCCCTTCCTACAGCAATGAATTTTCCATGGCAATGAGACAAAGAAAATAAATGTTTTGCAAATAACTAGTGAATTTTTATTTCTCAAAAAAAATCAGATAGTGAATGTATGACCTGCACAAAATTGTATGTCAACGTGTACCTTCCAGCTAGAAGTTATAGTGATATCAGTGACTATGTGAAAACCAGAAGACTCAAATATGCTTAGAAAATACCAACATCTTTTTCAAAAGTTAACTGCAGAAGGTGAATTTGTATGGCATTCTGTGAAGCATGGCTTTTCAATTAGATCAAATGACAAGTCCTCTAAATTAATTTCATTCATTTTCAATTCCATGTGATCCCATGCACGTACAAAGAGTGAAGTGATAGTTGTTAACAGGTTGGCTCCATTAACAGAAGAAGACCTTTACACATGGTTAGATGAGGCCAGTTTTATATCAGTGACATTAGATGCTTCAAAGAAAAAATTGGCTAATTTCAGAAATGGCTTAATTTTTTCATCAAATTTATGCAACCAAAGACAAGCTTTCAAAAGTTCGTTATGTTAAAGGTAAAGCATTATGTTAAAGGTAAAACATCTCACATTAAAATGCTTATTTATAAATTCAGTTAAAAATGCAAAATTGAAGATAAAATCATTTTGTTGCAATGATGGCACAAATACAAATTTAGATGGAATATAATTATCTTGGCAAAAACAATATTCTCTCTAAATTAAGAAACCTAGGGCACCTAGGTGACACAGCTGGTTAAGGATCTGCCTTCAGCTAGGGTCATGATCTCGGGGTCTCCTGGGATCAAGTCACACATCAGGCTCCCTGTTCAGCGGGGAGCCTACTTCTCCCTCTGCCCCTGCCCCTCCCTAATCACCCCCCAACACCAGCTCATGCTCTTTCTCTCTCTGGAATAAATAAATGAAATCTTAAAAAAAAGAAACCTATGGGGCAGAAATACACTTGGAACTGGTAGTGGAGCATATATAATTCATCATTACTTCTACACTGTGATACTCTACCAATTGAAAGAGAAACTATAGCTGTCAACAGTTACAAGTGCATTTACATATACATATATACATCTAGAATAATTGAATTACAAACTTCTGTGACAATTCTGATGTGGCAGTATATGATTCTCTTTTTGTTTGTCATGACTCAGATTTTTAAGATGTTTGAGCCTTTGTAGAAGTGCACTATTAATTAACTCAAGTGGCCTATATTCTATTGACTGTTATTGTAAACAAGTTCTTTTTGTTTTGTTCAAAAGCATTTGGAAATTTTAATCCACGTACTCAAGGAATGAGGCACCCAAAATTTCAGCCTTTGAAGCTCTCAGCAAATTGCAATTATGAAAATAAAGCTGGTACTCAGGAAGATATTGAAATTTATCACTTATCATTTAACAGATTATATCATGAGAGCCCTAAAACTGCATCCAAAGTTTAACTTTGATGTTCTACAACTGCACTTTGTAACATCTTGACTTGATATATCTCTTATTTCTAATTAGAGAAGTTTATAATCTTTGCTGAAATAGAAGAAACTTGAGACGGACTTGATTTGGAATTTGGTGAACCATTCAAAAAGATCATAAATTGAGAGAACTTATTTAATGAGTTTTATCTTGTAAAAATGTTGGCTGAAGCACCCTAAATGGAAACAAAAAAGATAGTATTCTTTAAAATGTTTATACATTTTTCAGTAAATGAATTAGAATTGAGAATACTCTTAATTAGCAGAAGTTGTTCTAGATTTATCAGATACTTTAACATCTGTAGGGAGACTATTTTCTCAATTAAAAATACTAAAATCTTCAGAAAAGAATAAACTGAAGTTATCAAAAATTTCAAATGTATTGGCTATAGGCTATAACCTCAAAGAATATTGCAGCAATGTTGTTAAGCCCTATTGAAAAAATACATTTTTCTTAAAAAAAGTCAAAAGCATAATATTACGTGTAGATATTGCTACTAAACTTAGTAAAGTGTATGTGTATTTACCCAGAATAATTATTCTTCTTATGTATTTTTTTCATTTTGGAAAATCATTTGGAAAAGTCTTTTACATGGAAATAATGTTATTTTTAAAAAGAATTTCATATTTAAAAATATCTTAAATATAACATTTTCAGTTCTTTTAAAAAGATTTCTTTATTTGTAAGAGAGACAGAGAGAGAGAGAGAGAGAGAGAGAGAGAGAGAGAGAGCATGAGCAGGATTGGTAGAGGGAGAGGGAGAGAGAATCCCAAGCAGACTCCTCACTGAGCAGGGAGCCCAATGTGGGGCTCTATCTCATGATCCTGAGATCATGACCTGAGCCAAAACCAAGAGTTAGACACTCAGTCGGCTCTGCTGCCTCAGTGCCCAACATTTTTGAGTCTCCTCAATGAAATTAGTCAAGCTTTGTTGGTCAAGAAATAAATATCTCAAAAAAGCATGCAACTGTAATTCTTCAAGTGTTTAATTCTTCAAAATGTTTTAGTTTGGGAATTAGATGGTCATCCTATATGACCAGGTAACACAAACCAGAAAAAAACGTGTGCTATCTTCTGGTCAGCTTTCCTTATATGCATACTCTATTGTGCATGAGATCAATTATTCATACAAAGGGCTTTAAATATGACCCAATGACCCAGAGCACCATGGACCAAAAAATTGCCTTAGATATGCCATTTATCTTCCGTTCCTCCTCACATACTTGCTTTCTATTTTCCTGTCATCCTTTCACTATGATGTTCTACCTGTCTTCTTGCTTGTTATCCTTTGATAAGAAAAGAATTTGTAGTCCTTTCTATCAGTGTTCTTCTGGGTGAGGTGACTCCAGCATCATACAGAAAAAGTTGGGTTATCTTAGAACACCATTGGTTAACTGGGTAAACTTTGGTAGATCACTTGATGATTTTGATCCTCAATGTTCTTATTTGTGAAATATGGATAATAATACTTATCCTGGGATACCTGGGTGGCTCAGTCAGTTAAGCATCTGTCTTGGGCTAAGGTCATGGTCCCATGGTCCTGGGATTGAGCCCCACATTGGACTCCTTGTTCAGCGGGGAGCCTGCTTCTCCCTCTTCCACTCCCCCTGCTTGTGCTCTCTCCCTCTCTCTGACAAATAAAAAAAATCTAAAAAAATTAATATATATCTTAGGAGATTGTTGTATTCAAACTAATATTTGTAAGTATTTTAAAAAGACTATATTTGAAGAGCAACTAGAGAAAATCATAGAAGCAATCAGAGGTATGTCCACTTTAAATTCTAGGTGACTAGTGTTAAAAAGAAAACCTCAGGCCCAAAATAGAGTCACTTACATTAAGACTCTGTCACTAAACCAAGATTTAACAGCTAACCTAACTGCAATTTTACACCCCCCACCCCCAGGAATATCACCTTTAACCAGTGAACATGGAATTTCATGTCAGCGCTAGGAAATTTACTAATAGGCCCCTTCCCTTCCCCTAGGAGGGGTTCCTTACAAGGTTCCTCCTAGGGCAACCTTGCCTAGAACAATGAATTCTTTGCTCAGAATTTCCTTTTTTCTGTTCCCTTTCTGCCTTTAAAAACTGTTCTTTTTCTGCAGCTTAATGGAGCTCCTTTTTATTTGCTAGATGCTGCCCCATTCATAAATCATTTAATAAAGCCAATTAGATCTTCACATTTAGTCAGCTGAATTTTTGCTATGTAACACTAACCTAATCTGGGCTTTGGATATGTAGAGTCAATTGACTTTATTTCTGTGTCCATCTCGTCCTCCTAACTCTTTTCATAATTTTTCACACATTCTCAATGCTTTTCTCAAATTTCTGCTCCTCTCCTTAGACTCTTTTATTCTTAAAAGATAACATAGTTTGTCCTTTGCAGAGAAAACAGAAGATATCCCATTAGAATTCCATCAACTTCCCACCATCATATTTATAAACTCACTGGCAATGAACCTTCCCCATTCCTTCTTATTACCAGGGAGGGAGGGGTTCTTTTCCAATGAAAGGATAATCCCTCCACTTTTCTTTATATCTCTTGCTTTCTCACTTTCTCAGAAACTTTTGTTCATAAGACACACTTCGGTCCATGCCGGATATATTCTGTTTGCCCCAGATCTACTCTCTATGCTTTTTTACTCTGCTCCATGCCCCCCAAAGCTGATATTAACAGTTGACTTCAGTGACCTTCCTGGCCCTCTGCCTCCAAATTGGGTTTGGCCAACTTGGAGGCCCTACCGGAAGATTAGAGGAAGAGAGTAAAGAGAGGTCAATATATATACTCCCTCAGCTCCTCCCAGATGATCCTCAGTGTGTCAGCTCCTTTCTGAACAGAAGGTGACAACACCCATTAGACATCCTTCTCCTATAGCTAATGTCTCTAGAAACTGTCAACTGATCCTTCTTTGACCCTTAAGGACTAAGGATAATAATGGCTGCCCTGCTGTTGCCAGCCCTGAGATGCATGAATGCCCTTTGCCAACAACTTTGTAAACACTTCATTTATTAAACTCTTCTAATTTACCTATTTTGAGTGTGCCATATATTTGATGACAGTATCTTGGATGATATATATTCCCTTATATTCAAATTCATTGTTCAGTCTTTCCTACCCACATTTAGATCTACTCAGCTGAAGCTTCTCTTGTTACAATTACCAGTAATTGTTGTTAAAAACAGTGGACATTTTAAAGTCTTCCATCTTATTTGACTTTTTCATCAGCTTTTCACATTGTTGATTATATCCCTATTTTTGTTCTTATAATTTTTCCCCTATTTTTGAAATATTCTTTTTCCTTGGTTTCTCTGAGGAACATACTCTCTGATACACACACTCCTCAGTCTTTTGTGATGGGCTCTTTTCATCCTCCTCATCATTAGATGTTGAAATACATTGTCTTGATCCTTGGCCCACATCTTTTATTCTAGGTGTTCCTCTAACTACCATAGCTTCAAATATCAGAAAAATCTTCCCATTCTCAAATATATATCTCAAGTCAAGACCACCTTTTTTTTTTTTTTTTACTAATCACTTCCCAGTTACATGAAAATGCTAAGCTTTTTACTTCATTGAAACTTTTGGGCAGGGTGAATATGGTGCTCTTCCTCCATAAATTAAAAACAAATTTTAATCAAGTATTTTATTCAAGTATAATTAACATACAACGTTATATTAGTTTCTAGGGGAAATTATAGTGATTAAACAATTCTACATGTTCCTCGGTGCTCATAAAGATACATGCACTCTTACACAACACAAGAATAATTGGACAAAAGCACAAGCAACAAAAGGAAAAACAGAATAATTGGACAAAATTAAAAACTTTTTTTCATTTAAGGATACTCTTAAGAGGGTGTAAAAGCAGTCCACAGAATGGGAGAAAATATCCACAAATTCTACCGGTAAGAGTTTACCATCCTGAATATATAAAGAACTCCCACAACTCGGCAACAAAAGGATAAACAAAACCAATTAAAAGTGCATAAAGGACTTGAATAAAAAGAATTCTCCAAAGAAGAGATACAGATTGCCAATAAGTGCATGAAAACATGCTCAACATCATTAGTCATTAAAGAAATGGAAATCAAAACCACAATGAGATCCCATTTCACACGTATAAGAATGGCACTCACAATCATAAACAAAATCACAATATTGACAGGATGTGAAGAAATTTGAACCCTTGTATTTTCCTGATAGAGATGTAAAATGGTGCAGCCACTGTAAAAACAGTTTGGTGGTTCCTCAGAAAGTTAAATATAGAATTACTATATGATCCAGCATATACACTCTTAGGTGTATACCCAAAGGAATTGGAAACAGAGACTCAAAGAGATGCTTGTATGCCAAAGTCACCACAGCATTATTCACAATAGCCCAAAGGTGGAAACAACTGTGTTTATCAACAATGTGCTTTTTGCTAATAATGATTGAATTATAGTTAATTCAAATCCAATTTTACCTAAAACCCTTCAGAGGCTACCCATTAATGAAAGGGTGAATGCCAGGATACTTAACATTGTCCCTAAGACTGTGTGATTTAGCCCCGGCCCATTTTTCTAGCTTCCTTTTCACCCTAAGCTCCAAGGCTCCAAGCAGGATGGCTTGATTTTGTTTCTGTCTTTCCTAATCAAGGGTTCTTAATTATCTTTTTTTTCTTTGTTTCGAATTCTCTTCTTTTTTCCTGCTTGGCCCACTGCTACATATCCATCGAGTCTCAGACAAAACATCTTTCCTCAGGAAAGCCTTCCTTAAATACTCCCCACCCTGCTCCACTCTCCCAGACTACAGGTAAGGGCTTTCTCTGTTTAATACATTCCAAATACCACTTTTATTGTTGTTAAAACTTGTCCCAGTTGATGACTTAAATTGCTTCCTGTGTCCATCTTATTGGTATAGTACCTGTTATTTGGTAGACATTAAAACAGGTAGTACTAATAATTATTACTAAAGTATGAGAAATACGTCTAACTTGATTAAGGCTACCTCCTAAGACAAATGGCTTAGTGACAGCTTTCAAAAGAATCTGAATACAAGGCTCCTGAAAACAAAACAGATATTATTTTGCCTTAGGTCAACAGATTAAAATTGGGTTGCTTGCCATTTGTGAAAGTCATGAGGTATGTTAGCTCAAAGCAAATTGTAGCATCAAAGTGGATAGTGAGAATTGTCCACAAAGTATGTAATATAGAATAAGGAGTAGACGGAAGGCAAATAGGTTTAAAATAAAAGAGTCCTTGGGGTACCTGCCTGGCTCAGTCAGTAGAGCATGTGACTCTTAATCTCAGGGTTGTGGGTTCAAGCCCCACGTTGGGTGTGAAGCCTACTTAAAATTCAGAATAAAATAAAATTTAGAAAGTGCAAAAGATAAAAGAAATACATTGTTTCTGAGTTACAAGGAGTCACAAGGAAGAAAATACTTTAAGATATTTAGTACTTCTCTATTATGGTTGGCACTAGATTAGCTCCCACATTCCTTACTTAAATTAATGTCTAAGTGTATATATGCATATATATACACACATGTATACAAGTATCATACAAGTAATTGCCTAGAGAATGTGTCTATATAGATTGCTACTGAGTAAATAATATGATAGAAATGAATTCATTAATAATGAGAACTTCACATACAAACAAAGAGTTAAAAATCTTAATGAATATCTGCATTATACCAGTGGAACACCTGTGCAGTGTTAATAGAGATATATGTGTAATATGACCAAAGACAAGCATTAAAGGAATGTCCTTCAAAGGGAGGAACAAGTAGCATCATGAACTGCACTTGCATATAAGTTTTTCCTCCCAGGGATTTTATTTTTCTACAATAATTGTCTTCAACCATGCCGTATTGAATATCTTTTGCATCCCTTAATCATACGTTGGGTGGATTCCAAAGTTTTTTTGTTACTTTTGGTTACTAAAACTCAGCTCCATCTAGTTAATGGTATGCATGCTGAAGTGTTCTGCAGTAAAATATACTGATGACTGCATTTTACTTTGAAGTGGATCCAAAAAATAAGATAGAGTCATAAATGATAGAAGCATGATATGAGATAAATGGAGAAGCCTAGATATGAGATAAAGCAAGCATAGCAATAAGATAAATGTAGAATCGAGGTGGTACGTATATGGGTATCTATTGTATTGTATGCTTCCAACTTTTCTGTTTGCTTAAAAATATTCATATAAAAATTTGGGAAAAATAAAGAGCCCCTTTCCTTCCCACACCTTCCGACCAGTTCATTCTCAATTTAAAGCATGAGCTTCAAGCTTAGTGTCAGTCCCATCTCTTCCCTCCTTCCAGGGGCAGTTGACCCAGGGAATTGTGACTGCATGAGATGCTGAGATGTGGGAAGCAAGTAAAGCCCAGAACTTTCTCCCTAGAAAATTTCAAAATAGACCCAGTGGGCTCCCTTACTCTTGCAGTCAAGTTGTGGTTAAGTATCCAAATATGGAATTCAAAGTGAACAGGGACAGGTCTCACTGTCCAGTGTTGGCTCAAAGTGAAATAGAGAAGCAAGTGGAGCTATAAACCTGACTGCGCTGAGACTTTTAAAAGACTGGGTCCTTTCTTTAAAATGGGATACTTAGTGCTGAAGGGTTAAACTCACCTACACCCATACCAACACTAGAAAAACACCAAAAAAGTGTGCCTTAAACAAAAACACAATCCAGTCAAAAAAAAAATCTTAAATTGCCAGGGGGCATAATCCTTTGTCTAGTTTCTCTTCTGAAGAACCTGTTTTTCTTCCTTTATCTAACCATATGAAAACTAAAATTCTGGAATTTGAAATGTGGACTGACTGACAAACATTTTTTCAGGTTATTTTCCAAGGCTGGCCCTTCCAATGTGATGACATTAAGGAAGTACGTTGGAGGGGCAAGTCTTTCCCCTCTCCAGCATTTTTCCTCTTGTCTGTAGTTGGTTTGCCTTTCTGCCTCTTTGCATACATTTACCTCACACTCCCCTGCCTATAAGCTGGAGTCTGCACTGTCCTCTCTCCTCAAGGCTGCCTTCCCCAAACCATGGTCCTCTGTTGCCCCTCCCCTTCCAAGCTCCATTCCTCATCCTTTCATTCCCCAATCCCTTGTATTGCTCCTATTGTCATCCCTTAGGGAATCAGCCAGCCAGTCAAGGTCTTCATGGCATAGGTGGTGTTAGTGACTCAGCGTTGTCACTTAGAATGTACCTCTGTGCATGGTGGTTTGAAAACAGTTGCCCCACTTCTCCACCACAACCCCTGACAGTCTGTGACTCAGTCAATAGAATTTAGTGGGTATGTCACTGCGATAGTCAACTTTATATGTCAACTTGGCTAGGCTATGGTGTCCAGTCCTTTGGTCAAACACTAGTCTAGACATTACTATGGAGGTATTTTACATGTGATTTATACTTCCAGTCAGTTGACCTTAGTAAAGGAAGTTACCCTTGATAATGCAGATGGCCTTCGTCCAATCAGTTGAGGGCCTTAGGAGCAAAACTGAGATTTCCCAGAGAAGAAGGAATTTTGCCTCAAGCTTGTAACATAGAAACCCTGCTAGAGTTTCTAGCCTGTTGGCCAGCTTTATAGATTTCAGACCTGCCAACCTCCACAACAATGTAAACTAATTCCTTAAAATAAATATTTCCCCTTCCCTCCTCCCCACTCCCTCTGACATGTTTTTGGCTTGCTGGCATCTGTACCCCTTTCTACACCTGGGGATCCCACCTATGAGAGGCTCTAGCACAGACGCACAGACATTGAACTACACAGCAGGTTATTGAACTCCATGATGGCAGCCACTATGCAGGCCTGATACTCAGGTACTGCCTCTTGAGTTCACCTCTGAAGTCAGTAGCTAAGGCCAACCATGATAGTTTAGACCATTACAAACTATCTGTGTTGAAGGGCCAGGTTTTAAAAATTTCCAGTTTGCTGGGGACTGATATTATATGATAGACCATAAAAATGAGTCACTAGAAAAATGAATACTAAATGAAAAAGGCATAAAACTAGTTTTATAGAGAAAATCACTCCATCAGAGTACTATAAAATTTCTAAATGTTTATTTTCAAATTCTGTACTTGCTGCCGATGAGTAGCAAACATTTCAGAGACCCTCTGTGAGTGGCAGTGACTTAGACTTTACTCTTGGAAGGATTCAGATGCAAGGATCATGACGTTCATTAGAGTGAAGTAGGGGAGTCATCCCAACTAGACTCTTCCTGTGGTATGATTTGGCTAATCTCTGGCTCCTGATCTACTCTCTCCACTGTTCCATTTTGTCCATTCTCCAGGTTAGGCTTGGTGTCTTTTCTGGACTCTGTGAACTACCCAATATCCTTCCAATAAAAGATATCTGAACTAAAGTTACCCATGACCATTGTTGGTAGTCTGTAGCCAAAAACCTTGACAAACACAAATATTTACAAATATTTACTGTGAAATTTTTATAAAGATTTATTTTATTTATTTGACAGAGAGAGAGAGAAGGAGGTCAGAGGGAGAGAGAGAATCTCAGGCAGACTCCCCACTGAGCATGAAGCCTGACTCAGGGTTCACTCTCACAACATGGAGATCATGACCTGAGCTGAAATCAAGAGTCAGATGCTCAAATGACTGAGCCACCAAGGCACCCCTTCCTGTGAAAATTTTGAAAGGAATATGTGAGTTAATGGGAATAAAGTCTTTATGTGGGGCTTGGAACCTAACAGGAGCTCAAGAAGCAATGTGGTAGACAGATGTCTTGTGACCTCTAGTGATTTCCTGCTTCCTGGTATCCACGCCCTTCTCTTATTCCCCCCCCACTTGAGTGTGGGTGGGAACCTGTGACTTGTTTCTGATCAACAGAATACGACAAAGGTGAAGGGATGTTACTTCCATGACTACATTATATTATATGACTCTGTAGTAGCAGATTGGGGGCAGATTCTCCTTGTTATTTTGATGAAGTGAGAAATAATGTGAGAAGTCCACATGGGATTTAGAAGAGAAGTATGCCTTTAGGATCAAGAGAAGTCTCCAGGCAATGGGTAATAAAAAGTTGGGGCCCTCAGTGCTATAGCTATAGGGAAATAAATTCTGCCAACAATTTGAAAAAGCTTGAAAATAAATCCTTCCCCTGTGGACCCTCTGTTGAGAACTCATACCTGACCAAGGCCTTGAAAGCAGTCAGAGACCCAAAAACTATGCTGATGTTGTGGCTGGCCTCCTGACCTATGGAAATTGCTATTTGTGCTGCTAAGTTTGTGGTAATTTGTGATGCAGTGATAGATAACAAATACCGGTAATGATAGTTTTTATAATTTTTTAAGTAAATATTTGTGAACATTAGCCCTAGTAACTGTGGTATACTTGACTAAAAATGGATGTCACCTTCCCAGGCATCCAGTACAAAATCTTAAAATAAATCAAAGAGTATTAACTGAGATCTTCCAAAGGGATAATCAAAGCATCAATCCAAGGATGATATTTCTTTAGTCTTATTTAAAAAATGAAAAATAGGGGCGCCTGGGTGGCTCAGTTGGTTAGGCGACTGCCTTTGGCTCAGGTCATGATCCCAAGACCTGGGATCGAGTCCCACATCGGGCTCCCTGCTCGGCGGGAAGCCTGCTTCTCCCTCTCTCACTCCCCCTGCTTGTGCTCCCTCTCTGGCTGTGTTTCTCTCTATCAAATAAATAAAATCTTAAAAAAAGTGAAAAATAAAACAAGAGGGGACTGGGGAGGGCAACAAACAGTAAGAGACTCTGAATCTCAGGAAATAAACTGGAGGTTGCTGGAGGGGAGTGGGGTGGGAGAGTGGGGTGGCTGGATGATGGACATTGGGGAGGTGAGTGCTTTGAATTGTGTAAGACTGATGAATCACAGACCTGTGCCCCTGAAGCAAATATACATTATATGTTAATTTAAAAAGCTAATTTTAGAAATAAATGGAACTTGGTACAACTACTTTGGAAAACCTTTTTGCAGGGTTTACTGAAGTTGAACATATGCCCACTGCGTGGTTTTACGATTCAACTCTTGGTTATATACACAGTTGAAATGAATGCTTATTTCCACCCAAAGACATGTACAAGAATATTGTTAGGAGCACTGTTCATAATAACTTTTTTAAAAAAATATTTTATTTCTTTATTTGACAGAGAGAGATCCCAAGTAGGCAGAGAAGCAGGCAGAGAGAGAGGAGGAAGCAGGCTCCCTGCCGAACAGAGAGCTGGATGTGGGCCTTGATCCCAGGACCCTGAGATCATGGCCTGAGCCGAAGGCAGAGGCTTTAACCCACTGAGCCACCCAGGCACCCAATTCATAATAACTTTTAACTAGAAACTGATTAAATGACTATGAATGGCAGAATAAATTGTGGTATATTCACGCAATGGAATACTATATAGCAATGAGAATGAATGACCTTTAGCTACAGGAAACAACATGGATGGATCTCAGAAACATAATGTTGAGCCAAAAGAAGCCAGATGCTAAACACATAGTATGATTCTATTTATATAAAGTTAAGGAATTACCCTTGGAGGTAGCATCTGAAAGAGGTATGAGATGACTTCTGAGATATTGGTAATATTCTGTTTCTTGGTCTCATTGCTGGTTCCATGGATGTATTCAGTTTTTGAAAAAGTTACCAAACTTCACTCTTGTGATGTATCTATTTATCTGTATGCATGTTATACCTCAATAGGGATTTAAAAATGAATGTGAGGCTTGAATTCCACTTTGAAATATGTGCATATCGGTTTCAATGTACAGAGAGTGTGTATCTTCCCAAATTTTCAAGCAAAACGGATCCTCAAGGAAGGTGTAGCACTTTTATCCCATGGTTTTGCATCACTTGTGGTTTACTTTCGGGGCTTGCTATCCTGGCTGAGATCAAGAAAAACTGTGATCCTAGAGATGAAGTTTTAATGTTAGAATCAGGGTTGCTACAGGATGGGCTAGAGACTTTGGAGGATATTCCTGCTCTTCTCCCTTAAACCATTTGACAGGGCTGACTGTCTCTGCGATCCTGGGGTCATATTAACCCTGTGTATAGAATGCGTAATGGTTTCTGATAGACGTGATGGGTCTAGCTATAGATATCAACCCTCTTCCAGTTTAAGTCATGCCAGTCCTTCATCCAGTGATGAGCTGTGACAATCATTATCTCTTTTGGTTACAAACTGCAGGAAAGGGATGCGGGAAGGTTTCAATGGCCCAGCCCAAAGATAAAGCCACCTTACTAATTCATTAGCTCTACACTTCCTAAATATCTGCTCTATTCCAGGTTCTGTGGTTTTCTACACTTGTTATTACTTTCATGTGCTATTGTTGGGTTGCAAAGAAGTCAAAATATTTCCAAGCCAGAAGTTGTTGAATTAAAGATAGCATCAAAATTTATTGGTGGTAATTTAACTCTTTCTTCATGACTTGAACTAGATGCAGTGGAATATTTGGTGAGCATTTGCTGACATTTCTATGAAATATAAGCATCTTTAAGGAATCTTTCCTCTCCAACATTGGTCTGCAAAATGTTTGAAGGTAAGGTTCTCTTCAAATACATTCTTGAATTTTGAGAGTTCAATAAACAGGTACATAGTTGGCCAAATGAAACTCGAGAATTTTGATATAAAAGGAAGATTTCATTGCCATTGAAAAAGGGTGAGAGGAGGTTATTTCCATATAGAAGGGAGGTCTCATTACAGTTTAAGAGGGATTGGAGGAGGTTAGCAGACCTGCCTTGGACCCATGTTTGTTTACTAGTAAGTTTTAATTGAACTGCATATTAATTTGGGATGACTTTAGTGAGTTCTGATGGAAATGATGGAGCATATTGGGCACCTCACCATGACACCCCTTATTGAAGTTAGTATAAGCAAATAATTAAGACAGTCTCTCTCTTGGAAATAGTACTTTAGGACAATTCCATACACATAACTTCCAGGACCTTACTGTCTTCTGGGAAAAATTGACATTAACAACTATGGTAATAGTTCTCTAATATAAGTACTGCATTGGTCTGGGTCCAGTTGCAGATTATTAAATGTATTCTATTTAGTTTAAACATGAAAGGAATTAAGAAACTTAGGAGATTCTTGGTAGGATTAAATAAGCAGGTAGGTTCTAGACTGAACTTCCAGGAATGATGCCTAGAACACCATAGAACTGGCCCATCAAGGGAGCTTCTACATTTACTGGAGCATGATCAGGAGGTGGGGCTTCAGGATGCTTCCATCCTCTCTTGACTTTAGGACTACACTACCTCAGCTGTCTCCTGGCGATAAGGAAACCGTTGCCCCTCTTGCCTCAAGGGCACACTTCCTCATCTGACTCATGCCAACAAAGAAGAGGCTCTATGTCCTGCTTAAACTACCCATGAGAGTAGGGACTAAGTGCTGGAAACTCTACTACCACTACCACAGAAAAACCAACCACCTCCACTGCTATGTTTACTTAGAGGAGTGTGCTCTCCTTCTAATTTATACCCTTCAGTCCTTAAAGAGGTGCATCTAGTTGGCATAAACCAGGCCACAAGAATATCCTGAGCTCTAAGACAGTATGGGAAAGGTCATCTTTAGCTTTCTAACCTCCAACCCTCAGCAAGACATGTTATTAAGTCATTGGCCCTCAAACTTGAGCATGCATTAGAATCACCTGGGAGTATATTAAAACAGAAATTGCCGGAGCCCACCTTTAGAGTTTCTAATTCAGTAGGTTGGGTGGGGGCCCCAGAGAATTGGTGTTTCTGACAAATTCCCAGGTGGTGGTGGTAGTGTTAACTAGAGATTGTACTTAGAGAACCTCTGCTCTCGGAGAACTGGAATGCATTTGAGAAAACTAATCTGCAATACATATGACAATGTGCATAAGAATCACTTGTGTTGGGGTGCCTGGGTGGCTCAGTCGTTAAGCGTCTGCCTTCAGCTGAGGTCATGATCCTGGAGCCCAGGGTTCAAGCTTCACATTGGGCTTCCTCCTCAGCGGGAAGCCTGCTTCTCCCTCTCTCACTCCCCTGGTTGTGTTCCCTCACTCACTGTGTTTCTCTCTGACAAATAAATAAAAAAAAATCTTTAAAAAAATCACCTGTTGTAGGGTTTGTTATACAAGATTTTCCAGAATACCCATCCACTGAATCTATAGTGGAGGTCAAAGACGTGCACTTTGAACCAGTTCTCTTGGTTATTTTTATATTTCTGGTCTATTGGAGAACAATTCAAGACACATTGGCTTGGATCAGTGGTTCTCTCCCTTGGCTGCACATTACAGTGCCCAAAGAACATTAAAAAGTACTGATGTCTTGGTTCCATTCTCGGAAATTCTGGTTTGGTCAATGGGGCACACCCACTAGAACTCTCAGGGATTCAAATGTGCAGCCAAGATTGAAAGCTACTGGCCCAGAAGAGACTGTAGACTAATAGTATCAGGAGGGGTTACTGGAAGCTGGCAGATTGGATTTGGTTCTTTTCTAGGACTAGACATATTGGAGGCCACTTTTAGAGACTTAGATGATGTGAAGTCATTGCCTACATGGATCCCATTGCACAAAGAAGCATCAAAAGAAACAGATAGGCTATTCTTTGCCTTGCCATACTTTTAGTAATGGAAATGTTTTCAGTTTCTTGGAAACCATTTGAAACTTGGAATTTTCAGTCTCTGTAGGTCCACTGGTTCCATTTAATCACTGAAAATCTCTCAGAATCTGTTTTATAAGTACAGAAAAGTTCCTTCAAGGATATTATAACTTTAGATAAATGAGCATGTTATTAAACTAACTTACGAGTCTCTGTTATAAATTATTAATGAAAAGACAGAAGGCAAATACAAGGAGGAGGCAAGAATATTTACATATAGACCTTGGATGAAGTTTTAACCCATGATTGGAGCTTTATCCATGGTGTTCTAGAAAGATGAATAAAATTTTTTCCCTCTTTAAAATTAATATTTTCTAGCCTGTGTTTAAACTGTAGGTTCTTCTACAGTAGGAGTTGAATTTACTTTTCACTTTGCATCTCTCTAATACCCTACAGGAAGTTGAATATGTAAGTGGAAGGGGAGGAGGAGGCAACCCTTTTGGGGGGGTGGCTTATCCTTTTTTCTAAAAAGGTGAAAGAGATGTGGTATTGAATTGCCACTGTAAGATAGAAAGAGAATTTTCTATTTCTAAGAAATTATGGCTTCTTGACTCTTCTTTTCTCTCTAGCTTCAAGCTTAGCTCTTTTGCAAGCAAACCAAGACATGAATAATCACTTTACTGCATGACTAAATTATAACTGCAGATTTTGGCCTCCAAGCAAAGGAAAATTGAGAGAAAGAGAAAGAGTGAGAGAGACAGATGATTCATCAACCATTTTGGGTGGACAGGGTAGATAACTAAAGGTTTAAACTTTTAACTCATGGACTTTGGTATTTGAATCATTTGAGGGATGGAAAATTTTCCAATATGCCATGCTTGTCTCTGTTTTTTGAGGGTGATGATACTTGTTTCTAGACTTTTTCTGATCCATGAAACTCATTCATTCATTCATTCATTCAAATATTTATTGTACATCTACTCTGTATCAAGCACTGTGCTGAGTCGGGGGGATATAAATGTGCAGAAGACATGGATTCTGTTTTTTGGGGAGCCTATACCTGCAGTGTGGTAGATATGGCTGTAGATGGATATTCTGTTGGGTGAGGCTTAAAGGGAAGCTGACTCCAGAATGGCTTACAATGGACTTTCCTGAGAAAGTCAATGAAATCAGCTTTCATTTGGCTATGTGCCCCATTTTCATAAAGACTGAGTAAAATATGTCTAGTTGTGTGATCATCTAGGTAATGTGATATGATAGCCTGCAAATTAAAAAAAAACATATCGAGGGTGCCTGGGTGGCTCAGTTGGTTAAAAGCCTCTGCCTTTGGCTCAGGTCATGATCTCAGGGTCCTGGGGTCAAGGCCCGTATCGGGCTCTCTGCTCGGCAGGAAGCCTGCTTTCTCCTCTCTCTCTCTACCTGCCTCTCTGCCTACTTGTGATCTCTCTCTCTCTGTCAAATAAATAAAATAAATAAATCTTTTAAAAAAACATATCAAAGACTGAAGAAACTTTTTCCATATGATCACAAAGATAAAGAAACTTTACTCTTCCTATTGTGGTTAAAGAG
Source organism: Spilogale gracilis (assembly GCA_004023965.1). Lineage (NCBI taxonomy): Eukaryota > Metazoa > Chordata > Mammalia > Carnivora > Mephitidae > Spilogale > Spilogale gracilis. The sequence goes on along the minus strand of PITA01002394.1, from coordinate 86,584 downwards.
GTCACCTTAGGTGGGTCAGCTGAATGGCCTTTGGATTGGGCCCAATGGGATCATTCAAAGTTAAGACCTTCTGCCTGAAAATCCAGAGACTGAAAATTAACCCATACTTCTAAGTGTCACCATTTAGTATGCCTTTAACCTGTATAATCACACCCTTAGAGAAAAAGAGTGTATGGCTGGATCTAGAGCTGAGCAAACCCTATGAAACTACCATTAACCCCGGTCACAGGAAACCGATACACACATTAGAATGCTCTTATGTAATATATAATAGGAATCATGAAGATTGCTTTTTTCAGTGGTTAGGAAATTCTCTCTGGGTGGGAGGCTCCAGTGGAGGCCTGAGTGTGAAAAGAAGGCTGCCTATGAGCAAGGAAACAGAGAGAGGGGAGGTAGTGGAATGATTTTAATAACTGCTAGCATCTGCTTCAATAGCTAGATGCAGCCATCTCCACCACTGGGGCAATACCTGCTGCAGGGTCTAGCTGGCTGTGTTCATGGGCCAGGGAGTTTTCTCTCTTGACATGCTGAATGGGCTTTGCCACTTTTGACCCTGACTCTTTCTTGGTTCTCTGTTTCCATGATGACTACCTCTTTCTCTGGATACCACATTTCCTTTAGCTATGCCAGCCCTACTACAACTACGATTCTCTTCCCACTGGATGATCTATTTTTTCAAGTACAATGTATTAATTTTGTTAATCAAAATTTCAGAGTTCTGGTAGCAACTCCCTGTAGATTTGCTCTTAGTGCCCTGTGTTTTGTCGGCTCAGGGAGGCAGCTTGTCATCGAGGAGTTTTTCTATCTCACTTAAGCCTGTTATTCTGAAATGACCTACTTCTGAAAACACTGTTCCAGAGCTTCCCCATGCAACCAGGTTTAAGCTAGCCTCCAGTTGATACCACATCCTCACTTAACACCCCCCACTTCCCATTCAGTTCTGCTTCTTTCAGTCCCTTTCTCCTAAGAACACCCCCCACCTCCACAATAAATCACTTGCACAATAACTCCTGTTTCAGGCTCTGCAACTCAAGATGGGAACTTTAAAATATTTAAGTAAATGAGTTTACAAATCTTTACAAAGACTAGTTGCTGTATCTTCAGATTGCATGCTTCTTCCTTTTGAATTCTTTGAGTTACTACTGGTTGTTCATCATTCCCTCCACCATCACACACAAAGAGGAGAGGTTTAATGTGTAAGGTTTTAAGGGCTAGAGATGATAGGTGGCTGATTTTCCCCAAGTGAAGTTGTGGGCTTTCTTCTTTGCCACTTTAGGTTGTCTGCCTTTCTATCCCTGCTGTTTTTGTTCCCTATGGCTACTGTCCTTGTAGCATTTGTTCTTAGACCTTCCCCCCACCCCAGGCTCCCATACCATCGTCTTCTCCTTTTCCTGTTGCTTAGCCTCCAAAGCCAGTCATCTTTGATGGCAAGCGAAGGGACATGGTCCGAATTCCATGGGGAAATACTCCAGCTGTACCACACCAAGGTTTTCACTCGGATGTAATGTGATTTATTAGCCATTTGTCCTAGTGGTTTCAAAGGACCAGTGCCTCATCTCTGCCAGAACTCTGGGAAGACATTCTGGCTATCTCTTATGGAATGAGATTGTATGGCCACCTTGACAAAGAGAAGACATTATTTTTTTTTGTTCCCAAGAGTTTAAATTCTTACAGTTCTTTGCTCTCTCTGATTTCAGCAGACCTAGGCTACATCAAGGTGGTACAAATAGCACCAGGGCTGCTACTAGGCCATAAAGGCAGGGTCGGCCTCTATACTGAGGGGATGTCACTCTGATTCCATGGTGCATCTCATGTTGTGGTTATTGGACTCCCAGGTGCAGGTGGAGCAGAACTGACAGCTGCTCAGTTAATGTGGCGCTCTGGCACTGGACCTGTGGCAACTCTTCTGCAAAGCATATTCTAAAAGATTCCCTTACCTGTCTGTCACAGGGCAAGATTTCTTCATTGCTTGGTGGATAATTTGCTGACTTGTTCTCAGGTGCTAGCCTCCCTTGCTATTAAATATTTTGCCAAGGAAGTCCTGACCATTTTCAAGAAAACTTCTTTTCTTTCCCCTCTTCTCCTTCTAAACTTGGCCTAGAGAGGTATGTTTGATAAATCTGGCATGGCTCTATGCTACTGACTTAGGCTCTTAGATATCCTCTTTACATAGCTGGAGTAGAAATAGGAAGCAAGATTTTCCTGTTTCAGCAGACACACACCCCACCCGTGAGGCTCAAGGACTCTTGGTTTATCCCTGTCCCATTTCTAGAGAGTCATTCAAATCTCAGCATGGCTCTGCACAGAAGACAATGAAAAATACACTTCTTCCACCCTTCCTTTTAGCAACAAAGACTTTAGGCATCATTCCTGAAAAGAATTCCCTGGTCAGATGCCCATAATAGTATTAGCTGGTAGGAAAACACACATAGATACCCTCCTGGGGTAGGTAGCAGGTGCCTTGAGAACCCCGTATGGAAGGCCTGGCTATGAGGGTCCTAGTGCCTCAGTGGAATTTAGATAAACAGAAACAGTGTGTTTTCCCTCATTGTCATATCAAGGGATACATTGAAGAAAACATCTGTGGGGAAAGAAAGTCAGTTGAATACAGAATTTTCTAAATCCCTTTTTTATTTGCACTGAGCAGTCTCAGGTGCTGCAATAGTTTCTGTCATCTGTACCTGGCCTTAGGAGGAGTGCTTGTCAGAAGTCACTGGATTTCCACCCATCTCCTCTCCTCACCTCACACACCATGATTACTGAGATTTTCTGCTTTGCCCTCACATCATGTTCGCACATTTAAGACTAAGACACAAGGCCTTCTCTAAGAGGATATTGACAGTTACTACCTCAGGAAAACAATATGGATACATGGGGCACAGAAAATGAGAGGAGATGAAAAGGAGGTTGTGGGAACCCTTGAAAGACAGGAGAAAGAGTGGAAAGTTGGTAACAACTATGTGTGTAAGAAAAGCTTTCTCTCGTGGAGGAAACTACAGACATGGTCTTGCCATGCTTGGGTTGTGGCCCTTAAAAATGCCTTCCTTGACTGATGGAGTAGAACACAGCGCCTGTGGACTCTGGAACTAGACAGAAATGAATGGAAGCCTGTCTTCCTATCTGTGCTGGCACCACGACCCAGCTACCTCTCTTAGACTCTGTGACTTCCCCTATAAACCAGATAATATGACTTCAGCTCCGATTTGTGAAGTCTACCAGAGGGAGTGTGTGCAACCTTCTTGGCATGCAAGAAGCTCTCAGGAAGTATTTGTTACCTTCTCTTTTCCTTGGCCCATAAGCCTTGCCAAAACAAAAGTATGCAGTTTCCTTAATGGGGAACTGAAGGAAGCAAAGACCTCACTTCAGATTTGAATTGAAAATTTGAATTTTCCTTCTGAGTTCTTAGAAATTTCCCATTTATCTTCCACAAATTTTTCTCAGTTTCAGAACTTCTAGTAGTTTCTATATGTAGTTTGATTTTATGACATTCAGTGTTTATGGCTGTTATGTTTAATAGTTGTATTTGACATATTCTTATATGTATAGCTAAATGTTACTTTTTTTAGTCTCAGGGGGAATTTATTTATTTATTTTGTTTTATTGAAATATAATTGACATATAACATTGTGCAAGTTTAAGGTATAGCAGTGTGATGATTTGATATATGTATGTGTTGCTAGATTATAACCATAAGGATAGTTAATACATTCATCATCTTACTTGTTTATAATTTTTTGTGTGTGGTGAGAACTTTTAAGATCTACTCTTTTGGGGTGCCTGGGTGGCTCAGTCATTAAGCGGCTGCCTTCGGTTTAGGTCATGATCCTGGAGTCCCGGGTTCAAGCCCCACATCAGGCTTTTTGCTCAGTGGGAAGCTTGCTTCTCCCTCTCTCACTCCTCTTGCTTGTGTTCCCTCTCTAGCTGTGTTTTGCTCTGTCAAATAAATAAAATAAAATCTTTTAAAAAAATATCTACTCTCTTAACAACTTCTGAATATACAATATTGTACTGTTAACCATAGTCATCGTGCTGTGTATTACATGTATATTACATGCTGTATATTACTTATTTATCTTATGGAAGTTTGTACCTTTTGATCATGTTCATGCATTTCCCCCACCCACTGCTCCTGCCTGTGACAGCCACCAATCTGTTCTTTATATCCATGAGTTCACTTTTTGTGGATTCCACATACAAAAGAGATCATATGATTTTTGTCTTTGTCTGAGCATACTGTATTTGTCTTTCTCTGGCAGTTTCAAGGCAGAAAACATTAGGCCCTTTATCCTTTATATCAGCCATTGAGGCCCAGGGCAAGTGACTGATCTGGCTAAGTCTGTTCCCTAATTTGTAAAATAGTGAGAAGAATATTAGCTATTCATTGAGTTATTATTGTAAAGGTTACGTATACGTGAAAAGCACTTAGGAGAGTACCCTGTTCATAGTAATCTTAGTAAATGTTGGCTGTTAGTAGTCTTATTTTTATTTTTATTTTTAAACATTAACATTTTATTTTATTTTTTATTATGTTATATTAGTTACCATACAGTATGTTATTAGTTTTTGATGTAGTGTTCCATGATTCATGCTTCTTCCTCTGCCTCACTCTCTCTCTCTCTGTCTCTCATGAATAAATAAAATCTTTTTAAACATTCTACATATGGATGAAATCATGTAGTATTTGTCTTTCTCTGACTGACTTATTTTGCTTAACATAAGATCCTCTAGTTCCATCCATACTGTTGCAAATGACAGGATTTCATTCTTCTTGATGGCTGAGTAATACTCCATTGTATATAGATGCCACTTTTTTTATCCATCCCTCTGCCCAATGTTAAAATGGCTTTTGTTATGTTGTTATTGAGTCATATGAGTTCTTTCAGATTTTAAGTATTAACCTCTCATCTCATATATGGTTTGTAAATATTTTGTCACATTCCATAGGTTACCTTTTCATTTTGCTGATTGTTACTTTTGCTATGCAGACACTTTTTAGTTTGTTGTAGTCCCCCTTGTTGATTTTTTTATTTTGTTGCTGTGTTTTTGGTGTCCAAAAAATCATTGCCAAAACCAATATCAAGGAGCTTCTTCCTTGTGTTTTTTCTAGGAGGCTTATGGTATCAGGACTTATGTTTAATCCTTTCATCCATTTTGAGATAATTTTTTTAAAGATTTTTTAATTTATTTATTTGACAGAGAGTGAGAGATCACAAGTAGGCAGAGAGGCAGGCAGAGAGAGAGGAGGAAGGAGACTTCCTGCTGAGCAGAGAGCCCGACATGGGCCTCGATCCCAGGACCCTGAGATCATGACCTGAGCCGAAAGCAGAGGCTTTAACCCACTGAGCCCCCCAGGTGCCCGAGATAATTTTTTAAGTGGTGTGAAAAAGTCCAATTTTATTTTTCTGCATATAGTTATCCAGTTTCTCAACACCATCTATTGAGGAGACTCTCCTTTGCCCATTTTTGGTTCCCTTGTCAGATATAAGTTGACCAAAATACATGAAGGTTTATTTCTGGGCTCTCTATTCTGTTCTATTGATCCATGTGTTTGTTTTTATGTCCATAACGTATTGTTTTGATTAATACAGCTTTGTAATAGACTTAATTTTTTTTAGTTTTTATTTAAATTCCAGGTAGTTAACATACAATATATTGGTCTCAGGTGTACAATATGGTTATTGAACACTTCTATAGAACACCTAGTTCTCATCACAGCAAGTGCACTACTTAATCCCCATCATCAACTTTATTTTTAAGTTGGCTCCATGTCCAGCATGGAGACCAAAGCAGGGCCCAAACTCATGACCCTGAGATCAATACCAGAGCTGAGATCAAAAGTCAGACACCTAACAGACTGAGCTACCCAGACACCCCTCCCTATCACCTATTTCACCCATCCCCCAAACCCACTGTCCCTCTGGTAACCATCAGTTTGTTCTCTGTAGTTAAGAGTCTGTTTCTTGGATGCCTGAGTGGCTCAGAGGGTTAAGCCTCTGCCTTCGGCTCAGGTCATGATCACGGCATCCTGGGGTCAATGCCCGCATTGGGATCCCTGCTCAGCAGGGAGCCTGTTTCCTCCTCTCTCCCTCTGCCTGCCTCTCTGCCTACTTGTGATCTCTCTCTCTCTGTCAAATAAATAAATAAATAATCTTTTTAAAAATATTAAAAAAAGAGTCTGTTTCTTGGTTTGCTTCCCTCTTTCTTCTTTGTATTCCTTTCCCTTGGTTGTTTTATTCCTTAAAATCTATGCATGAGTGAAATCATATTATATTTATCTTTCTCTGACTGACTTATTTTGTTTAGCAAAATCACTACAAATGGTAAAATTTCATTTACCATGACTTATTTTGACTTATTTTGTTTGCAAAATCACTACAAATGGTAAAATTTCATTTACCATTTCATCACTACAAATGGTAAAATTTCATTGTTTTTATGGCTGAGTAATATTCCATTGTTTATATATACCACATCTTCTTCATCCATTCATTAGTCATTGGACACTTGAGCTGTTTCTATACTTTGTTTTTACTGGGGTGCATGTATCCCTTTTAATTAGCATTTTTGTATTCTTTGGGTAAATATCTTAGTAATGCAAGTGATGCATCATAAGATAGTTGTATTTTCAATTTTTGAGGAATATTCATACTGTTTTCCAGAGTGGTTGCACCAGTTTGCATTCCCACCAACAGAGTACAAGGGTTCCCCTTTTTCTACATCCTCACCAATACCTGTTGTTTCTTGTGTTATTGATTTTTAGCCATTCTGATTGGTGTGAGGTGATACCTCATTGTAGTATTCCCTGATGGTCAGAGTTGTTGAACATCTTTTAATGTGCCTGATGGCCATCTGTATATTTTCTTTGAAAAAATGTCAATTTATGTCTTCTGCCCATTCTTAATTGGATTATTTGTTGATGTTGAATTTTACAAGTTCTTTATATATTTTGGATACTAACCTTTCATGTAATTTGCAAATATCTTCTCCCATTCTATAAGTTGCCTTTTAGTTTTGCTGATTGTTTCCTTCGCTGTGATGAAGCTTTTTATTTTCATGAAGTTCTAATAGTTCATTTTTGCTTTTGTTTCCCTTGCCTCAGGAGACTTATCTAGAAAGAAGCTGCTACAGCCAATGTCAAAGAGGGCACTGCCTGTGTTCTCCTCTAGAATTTTTAAGGTTTCAGGTCTCACATTTTGGTCTATTAATCCATTTTGAATCTATTTTTGTGTATGGTGTAAGAAAGCGGTCTAGTTTCATTCTTTTGCATGTTGTCTTCCAGTTGTCCCAACCCCCTTTGTTGAAGATAGTGTCTTTTTTCCATTGGATATTCTTTCCTGCTTTGTCAAAGATTCACTGACCATATAGTTGTGGGTCCACTTCTGGGTTTTCCATTCTGTTGTACTGATCTATGTATCTATATGTCATTACTATACTCTTTAGATTGCTACAGCTTTATAATACAACTTGAAGTCTGAAATTGTCATGCCTCCAGCTTTGCTTTTCTTTTTCAAGACTGCTTTGGCTATTTGGGGCCTTTTGTGGTTCCATACAAATTTTAGGATTGTTTGTTCTAGCTCTGTGAAAAAATGTTGTTGGTATTTTAATAGGGATTTCATTACATGCACAAATTGCTTTAGGTAGTGTAGTCATTTTAACAGTATCTGTTCTTCCAATCCATAAGCGTGAAATCTCTTTCCATTTCTTTATGCCATCTTCAATTTATTTCATACGTGCATTATAGTTTTCAGAGTACAGCTCTTTCACCTCTCTGGTTAGATTTATTCCTAGGTTATCTTACTGTTTTTGGTGCAATTGAAATGGGATTGATTCCTTCATTTCTCTTTATGCTACTTCATTATTGGTGTATAGAAATAAAATGGATTTCTGAATGTTGATTTTGTACCCTGTGACTTTACTGAATTCATGCATCAGTTCTAGCAGGTTTTTTTGGTGCAGTCTTTCATGTTTTCTATATATAGTATCATGTAATCTACAAATAGTGAAAGTTTTACTTCTTTGCCAATTTGGATGCCTTTTATTTCAGTCGGCTGTCTGATTGCTGTGGCTAGGACTTCCAGTACGGTGTTAAATAACAGTGGTGAGAGTGGGCATCCCTGTTCCTGACTGTAGGGATAAGCTCTCAGTTTTTCCCCACTGAGAATGATACTAGCTGTAAATTTGGGTGTTTCATAAATGGTCTTTATTGTGTTGGTAGGTTCCCTCTAAACCTACTTTTTGAGGAGGATTTTTTTTTTAATTTTTCTGACATGGATGTTGTACTTTGTCAAATGCTCTTTCTGTGTTTATTGAAGTGATCATATGGTTTCTATCCTTTATCTTATTGATGTGATGTAGCTCATTGATTTGTGAATATTGAGTCATCTTTGAAACTCAGGAATAAATCTCACTTGATTGTGATAAATGATTTTTTAATTATTGTTGAATTTGGTTCTCTAGTATTTTATTGAGAATTTTTGCATCTGTGTTCTTCAGGGATATTGGCCTGTAGTTCTGTTTTTTAGTAGAGTGTTCATCTGGTTTTGGTAGCAGGGTAATACTGGCCTCATAGAATGTATTTAGAACTTATCTTTCCTGTTCTACTTTTTGGAGTAATTTGAGAAGAATAGATATTATCTCTTCTTTAAATGTTTGATAGAATTTGTCTGTGAAGCCATCTGGCCCTGGACTTTTGTTTGTTGGTAATTTTTTTGATTACTGATTCAGTTTCTTTGCTAGCTATCTATCCATCTGTAGAATTTTTCTATTTCTTCCTATTTCAGTTTTGGTAATTTATATGTTTCTAGGAATTTATCCATTTCTTCCAGGTTGTCTAATTTGTCAGCATATAATTTTTCATAGTATTCCCTTAGAATTGTTTGTATTTCTGTGGTGTTGGTTGTCTCTCATTTGTGAATTTATTTATTTGGGTCCTTTCTCTTTTCTTTTTAATAAGTCTGGCAGAGGTTTGTCAATTTTATTAAGTTTTTCAAAGAACCAGCTCCTGGTTTCATTGATCTGCTCTATTGTTTTCTTAGTGTCTATATCATTTATCTCTGCTTTAATCTTTATTATTTCCTTCCTTCTAATGACTTTAGGTTTCATTTATTGTACTTTTTGTAGCTCCCTTAGGTGTAAGGTTACGTTGTTTATTTGAGATTTTTCTTGCTTCTTGAGATAGGTCTGTATTGTTGTATACTTCCCTCTTAGAACCACTTTTGCTGCATCCCAAAGGTTTTGGACCATTGTGTTTTCATTTTCATTTGTTTTCATGTATTTTTTTTATTTCTTCTTTTATTTCTGGTTGACCCACTCACTGTTTAGTAGCATGTTGTTTAACTTCCATGTATTTGTGGTCTTTCCAGATTTTTCTTGTGTTTGAACTCTAGTTTCATAGCGTTGGTCAGAATAGGTGCATGGTGTGATTTCAATCTTTTTGTATTTGTTATCTAATGTGATCTATTCTGGATATTGTCCCATGTGCACTTGAAAAGAATGTGTATTCTGCCTGTTTTAGGATGTAATGTTCTGAATATCTCTGTTAAGTCCATCTGGTCCAGTGTGTCATTCAAAAGCATTGTTTCCTTGTTGATTATTTTTAAAGATTTTATTTATCAAATTGAGAGATAGAGAGATACAGCAAGAGAGAAAGAGAGAGCATAAGCATAGGGGAGAGGGAGAAGCTGACTCCCTGCTGAACAGGGTGCCTGATGTGGGGCTCGGACTCTGGGATCATGACCGGAGCTGAAGGCAGACTCTTAACCAAGAGTTACCCAGGAACTCCTCCTTGTTGAGTTTCTGTTTAGATGATCTGTCCATTGATGTAAGTGGGGTGTTAAAGCCTCCTACTATTATTATATTATTATCAGTTACTTTATGTTTATTATTAATTGTTTTATATATTTGGGTGCTTCCATGTTGGGTGCATAAATATTTACAATTGTTATATCTTCTTGTTGGATTATCCCCTTTATTATGATATAGTGTCTTTCTTCATTTCTTGTTACAGTCTTTGTTTTAAAGCCTAGTTTGTCTGATATAAGTATTGCTACTCCAGCTTCCACTCAACACCCATTTGTGTGAGAAATGTTCCTCCACCCCCTCACTTTCAATCTGCAGGTGTCTTTATGTCTAAAATGAGTCTTTTGTAGGTAACATATAGATGGGTATTGTTTTTTTAATCAATTTATCCACCCTACATCTTTTAGTTGGAACATATATTCAATTTACTTTCAAAGTAATTATTGATAGGTGTGTATTTGGTGCCATTTTATTACTTATTTTGTCATTGTTTCTGGAGATTTTCTCTGATCCTTTCTTGGCTTTGTGACTTTTGGTCTCTTCTTTGCACTCAGAGAATCCCCTTTAATATTTCTTGCAGGGCTGGTTTAGTGGTCACAAACCTTTAGTTTTTTGTTTAGTTTTTGTTTGTCTGGGAAACCCTTTATCTCTCCTTCTATTCTGAATGATAGCTTTGCTGGATAGATTATTCCTGGCTTCAGATTTTACCCATTCAGCACTTTCAACATATCATGCCACTCTCTCCTGGTTTGCTAAGTTGCTGTTGAGAAATCTCTGACTAACTTTATGGGTCTTCCCTTGTAAGTTAAGGACTTCTTTTGTCTTGCTACTTTTAAATTTTTTCTTTATCTCCATATAGTGCAAATTTAATTGTAATTTGCTTTAGTGTTGGCCTGCTTTTGTTGACTTTGATGGGATTTCTCTGTGCCTCCTGGATCTGGATGTCTGTTTCTTTCCCCAAATTAGTAAAGTTTTCAGCTATCATTTCTTCAATTAAATTTTCTGCCCTCTTTTCCCTCCTTTCTTTTGGGAGTTCTAGAATACAAATGTTATTATATTTGATGAAGTCACTGAGTTCCTTAAGTCTATTCTTGTGTTGCATAATTCTTACTTCTCTCTTTTGTTCTGCTTCATTATTTTCCATTACTTTGTATTCTAGGTCACTAATCCATTCCTTTGTTTCTTTCATCCTGCTGTTCATTGCATCAAGTCTATTTCCAATCTCATTTATTGCATTCTTTATCTCTGATCCTTTTTAACTCTTTTATCTCTGTGGTAAGTGTCTTACTGATGTCTTCTGTTCTTTTCTCAATCCCAGTAAATATCCTTATAATTATTGCTTTCAATTCTCCATCAGGGATGTTACTTATATCTGTTTCGCTTAGCTCTCTGGCCATGATCTCATCTTGTTCTTTCATTTGGAATGAATTCTTTTCTCTTCACATTTTGTATAAGTCTCTGCCTTCTTCTCTGTGTTAGAAAAGTCAGTTATGTCTCCTGCTCTTGAAAGTAATATCCTTATGAAGAAGAGGTCATGTAGTGTCCAGGGCCTGGTGCTTCAGGGAATGTCTCTGGTGTGTGCTGCCTGTACTCTACTGTTGTGTTCTGGCTGCTCTGTCCTTCAGGCCAGTTGTCTGCAGAGGTTCTCCTTGCTTGCTATGGGCAATGTTTGATTCCTTGCCCAACTGTGGCAAATTTTAACTAGGTGTGCTCTGGTCTGCTTATAAAATGAGACCTGACACCATATCCACCAGAAATGAGGTCTTGCAGAACTCTCTCTGCTCCGTAGATATAGTGTGGGCAGGAGTTTATGCTTGTCTTCTGAAGGAAGGGCCCACTGCACCAGGACTGAAGCAAACTTGACTGAGAAAGGCAGTCTTGCCAGAATGCAAGGGCAGTGGGGCTTGGTGTATGAAAATTAGGCAATCAGTGTCAGTGCTTCCCTGCTTCCTGCAGGTGGCTCTGTGTTGAGGGAAACTGTGTCAAGTCAGTTCATTAATTCTGGGAGGCATGTCCCTGTGAATGTTGCCTCTCAGGGACACATTGAGAAGGGTGAATAATCTCCACTCTGTGTGCCCCAGCCATTCTTTAGATGGCTATTTGCACACTGTCTGTCCCTGGGTTGTTTGCTGCCTTCTCTCCAGAACAGTGCAGCCAACAGTGCACTGCTCCCTAGGCTCTATCCCAGCCAACCTGGTGATCTTTAAAATGCTAGGCTTTTAAGCCCCACTGGTTGCAACAATTAAGGAAATTCAGCCCCTCTCATTTTTTTTTCTTGTGATGAAGATTTTTTTTTATTGTCACTTAAAATTTTTCCAGTGTTCCAAGATTCATTCCCCATTCCCCACACTCAGTGCTCCACGCAATAGGTGCCCCCAGTACTCACCACCAGGCTCTCCCATCCCCCCGCCCCCCTCCCTCCAAATCCCTCAGTTTCTTTCTGTGTCTAAAGTCTCTGTTGTTTCGTTTCTCTCCCTGAATAACCCTACTTCCCATTTACTTTCCTTCTCCCACTGTCCTCCAGGTTACCCCTCATGCACCGCAGGTAAGTGAAACCATGTGATACTTGACTTTCTCTACTTGGCTAATGGCTTTGGGTAAATGTTCTCCTTTTGATTTCCCTTATGTACTCTTCTCTCTCTCTCTTTCTCCCTATTCTGTGATTATGGCTCCCTCTCCTCTGTAGCACCTGTGATCTGTTTCTCCCCTAAACAACATTTTTGCACTTCCTACCTTCTTCAATGTGGCCTTTCCTCTCCCTTTAGTTATACAGTTTGTTTTGTCAATCTTCAGGTCAATTTCTGGGATATTTAGGATGATTTGACAGTTATCTAGTTGTTTTCATGGGATGAGATGACCCTAGGGTCCTCCAACTCCACTGCCATCTTCCTCTCCATCTGTAGTACACTTCGAAATCACAAATGTGATGCCTCCAGCTTTTCTCTTCTTTCTCTCATCTATCTGGGGTCTTTTTTTAAAAAAATTATTTATTTATTTATTTGACACAGAGAGAGATTACAGGCAAGCAGAGAGGCAGGCAGAGAAAGAGGAGGAAGCAGGCTCTCCTGCTGAGCAGAGAGCCCGAGTCGGGCCTGGATCCCAGGACCCTGAGATCGTGACCTGAGCCGAAGGCAGAGGCTTTAACCCACTGAGCCACCCAGGCGCCCATATCTGGGGTCTTTTGTTATTACATACAAGTTTAAGGGTTATTTCGTTTGTTTGTTTCTGTGATAAGTGTCATTGGTTATTTGATATGCATTACAGTGACTCAACTATGACTTGAGTAGTATGGACACTTTAATGGTATTAATTCTTTTGTTTCATGAACACAGGATATCTTTCATCAAAGTCTTGTAGTTTTCATTATATGGAACTTCCTTGATTACATTTATTACTACATATTTTTTGTTTCTGAAACTATTGGGATAGATTTCTTTATTTCTTTCTCAAATGTTGGTACCATTCTGAAAAGCAACTTATTTCTGTATTTGATTTTATATCTTGCAAGTTTACTAAATCCATTTATTAGCTCCAAAAATATTTTTGGTTGAATCTTTGGGGTTTTCAATATACAATATAATGTCATCTGCAAGTAATGATAATTTTACTTTTTCCTTTACAATTTGAATGCCTTCATTTCTTTGTTTTGCTTAACCAGTCTAGCTAGGACTTCTGACACTATGTTGAATAGAAGTGATGAGAGTGGGCATGCTTATATTACCCTTGATCTTAGAGGAACATTTTCAGCCCTTTATTATTGAGTATAATAGTTGTGGTTTTGTCATACACAGACTTTGTTATGTTGAGGTATGTTCTTTCTATACCCAATTTGTCAAAGTTATTATTCCTGTTGTTGAACGTTTCCATTTTGTGTTTGTTTCTCCTTTAAGCAAACTAAAATTGTATCTATATGACTGAGGCAGAATTGGGGGCAGCTGAATGTTGTTGAAACTCCATTCACCAAAGCTATTAAAGGTTCTCTGGGTATGAAGGGTTCATCTCTTCAGGTCTTGGGCTTGGTGGGGTCGTTTAAATCTTTACATTGCATATGGTTTTATTACCTTCACATAGGAAAAACTTAAATTGAGGTAGTTTCTGTGGCTTTCCTTTTTATATGGAGTAATACACATTCATCCTTGGGAATGACTCCCAGACTGTCCTTCCAGTTGAACACCAACATAATGGAACTGGATGAAGAGCTGAATTTAAGTCTGAATTCCGAAAGTAGCAATCAGCACCCCTTGCATGAAACCAAAAGCTGGAGCCTCATTTCCTGAAATAGATTAGTGTTCCAGCTTTCCCATCTGCCAATTGCAATGCGCAATTTGTAGTTAAAATTTGAATTCCTCAGCAACTATGCCTAAGGGCCTCTGGGGTTCTCCTAAAATTAGTGAGAAAAAGTGACAGTCCAAGAGCAGCTTGTGCAGGTCTGTCATCTTTATTTAATAGCAGCACATTGTTGAACTACAAGAAGTTAGAGTATTGAGGCAGGAAAAAATTTCTTTTAGGGAGTTTGTTCATATTTTCATTTTAGACAGGGTGGCTCCCTAGGTGCTGGTATTAGAAGAGACAAGAAACAAAATCTGCTAGTTTTCTTCATTTATTTACCTCATTTGCTTCCCATTTTGATTCAAAATAAGACTGTCCCAAGAGATTGTACTCTTAAACTTCATCATATAGGTGACCCTGAAATCACAAAAATAGGAAGAATGTCTGAACCTAACTCATTGCATTAGGAGCTGAAAAGCAGAGAAGCAATGGTATGGTCACTACTGACAGAAGTCCCTGGTCTCTTCTTTAAAAGACTACAGTCTAAGTTCATCAGAAGGTCTTCTCCTCTTAGTGGTGGTGGGAGATACTATGAGTTTGGTAGTTGCCCTGGTGTAACTGAGTTTGACTCTTCACTATATTTTACTGTGAAGGGGTTCTTGGATTATTCACTGCTATTGGCAGATGCTGGGGGAAGTTACCCAAACCTCTCCACAGTGATGGGGAATGTATGAGTATGAAATGTGATGGACTCATAGTCTGATGACCTTGGCATAGTTCTTTCATATAATGGTTAAGAGCATGGGTTGTGGGGTCAGATAAATTGGATTTGAATACTGATGTTATTGTTTTCCATCTGTGTAAACTTGGGAACATCAGCCTTTCTAAGTCTTAGATTTATCATCTGCCAAATAGGGTGTGTTAGGGTTCTCCAGAAAAACAGAATGAATAGGATATGTGTATATGGATATGGATATGGATATGGATATGGATATATATTTTGTGGGGGGAGGGGAAAGAGAGAGGGAGAGAAAGATGTATTTTAAGGAACTTATTCATGTGATTGTGGAGATTCAGTAAGTTCAAAATCAGTAGAGCAGACCAGCAGGCTGGTGACCCAGGGAAGAGTTGCCATTCAAGTCCAAAAGAAGACTGCTGCCAGAATTTCTTCTTGCCTAAAGGACGTCAGTATTTGTTCTATTCAGATATTCCACTGTTTGGATGAGACCTGCTCACATTATGGAGGGCAATCCGCCTTACCTAATGTCCAATTTAAATGTTGATGTCTTCCAAAAACACCTTCGTAGAAACATCCAGAATAACACTTGACCAAATATCTGGGCACTGTGGCCCAGCCAAGTTGACATAAAATTAGCCATATTATAGGGATAATATCACTTAACTTTAAGACTATTTGGAGACTTTATGAGATAATGTATGTTAAGTTAAAGAAAGTTGAGTTCTCTCTAAATGATGGCTACAATGACTACTATTATTATTTTTCTTCATTGGTTTATTGGTAGAAAGAAGACCAAGATAAGAATTGGTATAAGCTTTCTGGAGGGAAAGTTGACAAAAGGTAGCAAAAATCTCCATATTTGTTCTTCAAAGTGTGCTTCCATAGTTAAAATTCTATCCAAAGGAAATAATTCAGGAAGAATGCATAAGTCTAACTCTGGAGAATTCTCATAATAGTGAAATTTATAGTAAAGAAAAATTGGAAACTAAATTTCCAACAATATGAGATTGAATAAATAAATCCTGATATAGATCACACAATGGAGTATTAAGTAAACTTTTAAAACAATGTTGTACAAGATCTTTAAATGGAAGATTATGATATAATGAGAAGTGAAAAGAAAGACTGAAACCAGTATGTACAGTTTGATTCTATGATTTTATTTTAAAAAGTTTGTGCATAAAAAAGACTGAAAGGTCATCTTTCAAAGTGTAAATGATAGTTATTTCTGGGTTGTGAGATTAAAGGTGATTTTTTAATGTCATTATTTTTTGTAGATCTGAATTTTGTGATATTTATAAAAATGAATATGCCACAAAGGTATTTTTAGACAGTTCTGTAATGGGTTTTCCATGACAGACATGAGATAAGTCAGAGAAAATTTGGCCAGATGGTGCTACTCTGAAAGAGGAGTCAATAGCAAGTCAAAAGAAGTTGAATCCTCCAGGTATGGCCTCACGTAGTAAGAAAGCCAGTTAAAACAGGACTTCTCACTGCGAGATGGAAGGTAGTCTTCTCTTGATCTTTTGAAGATCTTTGTGACAGTGGGCTTTTAAGGTGCCCATAAGGCTAGGACTGGGGTGAGGAAAGCAAGGCACCAAGGTGCAAAATGTATGGTGGCACACACTTTTGGTGTTGACCCTGTGCCTGCACTGTAAAGAAGTTTTAGTATCTTCTTCAGCACATGCCTGAGTGAATGCTGCCTTACATTCTAAACCCTGGATGCCTCACTAGCTTCACTCTAGTCTCATCCTGGTATCAACAAGTAACTTCTAACTGATTGCCCCCACTGAAATGTTATCAGCCAAATTGTAGCTGAAGAAAGGAAATGTGCTACCGTGCTCAACAGGTAGATGGGCCTGTGGGAAGTGGACCCTTCTTTCTCTACTGCCTAGTGGTTTAACTTGTGTTACTAATAATATAGAATTAAATATAATTCATTTTTGTAGTTGGCCTCTTTGAGTGTTTGTTGGGAGTTTGTGATCTTGGGCAGGAAATGATAAAGTACTTTACAGCCATTTAGGTTGCCTATTTGCTATGGTCTTTTTAAATTATTTCCAGAACAACTCATTTACTTTACAGGACCAGAAAATAGATACCAGACATTGGGATAAAGACAGCTTTAAAATATAAGAATCTAGTCAAGGCTGAGGGTTAACTATAACTTCAGTGAGGACTACAGATTTCCCTGAGCAGATGGAAGAAGTCAGAAATGGTACCCCTTGAATTCCAAAAAACTCAATCATATAAAAAGTACAAACAGAATCCTCTTATAGTAACTTAGAAAAGGCTTAATCATAAATTCTCTTAAAATGGAAAATACTAGAATGTTTCAACTTAATGAACCTGCCCAAATTCATTGTACAATTATAATTTTAGATAGGAGTCAAAAGGCTAACTAGTCCAGTCAGACGAATTTTCTTAAACACTGCAAGTACAGAAACTTTTTGAATTTTCAAAAGATTTTATTTATGTATTTGAGAGAGTGAGAGAGCATGGGCAGGGGGAGAGGCAGAGGGAGAAGCAGATTCTCCACTGAGCAGGGAGCCCCACATGGGGCTTGATCGCAGGGCCCTGAGATCATGACCTGGGCCAAAGGCAGACACTTAACTGATTGAGCTCCCCATGTTCCCCTGCATAGATTCCTTAATGCAAAAAAGTCAAAAAGCATAGCTCTTAAAGATCTATGCATTAATTGTAAATCTTCCTGTGATTAAAAGCTTACCTCTGTGGTAGACAGAATTCTAAGATAATCCCCAATGACCCACAACTACAAGGTATCTTCTTCAGTTGGGCTGGAACTTAAAAATATGATGAGATTGCTATGATTAGATTACTAATCAGTTGACTTTGAGTTAATCAAAAGAGAGATTCCTGTCTTGACAGGGTCTGACTTAACCAGGCAAGACCTTAAAAGAAGGTAGAATATCAGAGAAATACTCTACTGACTTTGAAGATGTAGTTTTCATCTGGTCAACTCTAGCAAAACAAACAAAAAAAGAACCCCCAAACCAAAACATAAACAAACAAAAAGCCAATCCGGGACCTACTTTCTACAACCACAAGGAATTCAATTATTACAACAACCAGTAAATTTGGGAAAGGACCCTAAGATTTACATGAGAACCACAGCCCTATATCTCAGCCTGGTAAGACCTTCATCTAACCTGTGCCAGAACTCATGTTGCACAGAAACTGTCATAGAAAACTAATATTCCATCTGTAGTGGATTGACTTGTGAACCCCAAATATATGTTGAATATGTTGAAACCCTAACCCTTGGTATTTGTGAATGTGACCTTATTTGGAAATAGTAACTTTGCAGATGTAATCAAGTTAAGAGGAAGTCATGCTGAGTTAGGGTGTGCCCTACATCTGATGACTGGTGTCCTTTTAAGGAGAGGGAACTTTGTAGACACACATACACAAACAGAGGAAAGATGGCCACGTGACAATGGAGGCAGTAACTGGAGTGATGTAGCTAAAAGCCAAGGAATGGTAGTGATTGCTGGCAACAATCAAAAGCTGGAAGAGGAAAAGAAAGAAAGAATCTCCCCTAGAGCCTTCAGAGGGAGCATGTCCTGCCAACATCTTGATTTCAGACTTCTGGTCTCCGGAATTTTGAGAGAAGAAATTTTTGCTATAAGCCACCCAGTTTGTGGTAATTTGTTGTGGCAGCTATAGAAAACTAATACACCCTCTAAGGAAACACTTATGCCATCCCTGCCAGACAGTTGCAGACACTCACCAAGTCCATTTCTTCTAGCACATGGCTAGACCACATTTCCAGCAGTCCTTCATCTGGATCAGTCACGTGACTAATTCTTGCTGATAGATGGTGAGCAGAGGTATTGTGACGCTTCAGATCATTGAATTAAAAGCTGGTGTGCTTTGTCCAGGCTCTGTCTTTCCTTGTTCCATAGCAACCTTGGGAGCCATGTGCTGAAGATGGTAGCCTCACATGATTAAATGTGCCTGGATCTCCAAGTCTCTGCTTGGAGGAAAACCCTAGTCCAGGAACATCTGCACTGGACTTTTCATGATAGAGAAATAAGTTTACATTATTCTAAGCTACTGAGGTCTGAGGGCTTATTAATTGCCCCATTATACCATTCCAAATATTGTTTGAGAGTTAATGGTGCATAGTGTCCAGACATGTCAGCTGGGATGCAAGGTCTCAAGTAGCAGCTAAACAAGGCAATTTTTTTCCTGATCTCAACTATCAAGCTGAGCCCCCTTTTTATACTCACAGTGTCTTGTACTATATATATACTAAAGCTTAAAGAAGGGTGATCACTGTATTAGGAATTGGCTCACACAATTATGGAAGCTGAGAAATTCCACAATCTGCCATCTGCAAGCTGAAAACCCAGGAAAGCTGGTGGTATAGTTCAGTTGAAATCTGTAGGTCTAAGAGCCAGAAGACCTGATGGAATAAGTCTCAGTCTGAGTGTAGAAGTCCAATGTTCCAGCCCAATCTGTCAGGCAGAGAAGGGGCAAAGTTTTCCTTCTTTTGTCTTTTGTTTTATTCAGGCCCTTAAAAGATTGGATG
Source organism: Spilogale gracilis (assembly GCA_004023965.1). Lineage (NCBI taxonomy): Eukaryota > Metazoa > Chordata > Mammalia > Carnivora > Mephitidae > Spilogale > Spilogale gracilis. The sequence continues at coordinate 67,226 of PITA01002394.1, read as the reverse complement.
ATGCCCACTCACATTGGTCAGGGAAATCTGCTTTACTGAGTTCAATGATTCAAACACTAATGTCATCCAGAAACACCCTCACAGATAAAGCCAGAAATCACGATTAGCTAAATATTTGGGCCCTCTATGACCCAGTCATGTTGACACATAAAGTTTACTATCACAGTCACATAGCCCATGTCTCTGGTTTGTGCCTAATTATTACCAAATTCCTCCCTCCACTCATAGAATCCTGCAACTTTCTTCACAAAATGGGATTTTTTAAACATTAATATCTCAAGATACTTAAGAATCTTTGTGTTTAATTTTAAATACTTTGGGCTTGACAGATCCTGCATTTTCTATCCTTTTCAACACAACTTTTATAGATTTTAAAAAGACATATGGAAGACTTTCTCAAGGCTTTGTCCCTAGCTTTAAGGGCATTCTACTGATATGTTTGGACATTTAAGAGAAATATAAGTTTCACTATACTTTTAAGTTTGATTTATTATGTTTATAGGAATTAATTTATTAGTGAGAAGGTTTTATTTGTTAGTCAGATATTAAAGGGACCTGAAAAGTAAATTGTCCAATTTATAAGGATATTTAGTTAAATGGGACTAGTCATCAGTCAAAGGCATCTGTGTGAGTGATCATTACATTTTTCTAGATTTATAAATAGAACAATAAGATTTGCAGGTTGAACTCAAAAGCTTAAGAAAAAACTAGGTTTGGCATTTCTAACTTTAATAAACAAAATATAACAACCTCCTCACTTGATAGCAAATTATTTTCTGCAAACAAAATCTCACATTATAGCTTAAAAGCAAAATCAAATAAACAAACAAATCTGCTTCCACACCACAAGTAGATACCTTCTAATCTACTCTGTTTTGGGAAATCAGATAATCAGAATTTTAAGAATATTGTATAGATAAGAGTAATGGGCTCTGGTCAGTGTCTGAGGACCTCCTCAAAAAGGAAAGAGCATGAATTTTAGCGTACATAAAAGTTGTGGTGTCTTTTGACCAGACTGATCATCAGGGATATTTGTTCAAAGATCAGCTTCTGGGCTTCTCCCCTGTGATTCTGATCCCCTGGATGTGAGGTGGGATTTAGGGGGCTATGGAGCACTTAACATGGTACTTCTGAAAGGGTGGTCTGTGGACCAGTGATATCAGCTTGACTTATATTAAATATTTCTTTACAGTCAATAAAACCAAAAATAAGCAAGTGGGACAATATCAAACTAAAAACTTCTGTATAGCAAAAGAGAAAATTAAGAGTGAAAAGGCAATCTATGGAATGGGAGAAAATATTTGCAAACAATCTATCTGATAATCTGTACAATATATAAGAGACTTCAACTCATTAGTAAAACACAATCAAAACAACTAATGGCTTGATTAAAAAATGGGCTAAAGGGGCATCTGGGTGGTTCAGTCATTAAGCATCTGCCTTCAGCTCATGTCATAATCCCAGGATCCTGCTTTTCCCTTTCCCACTCTCCCTGTGTGTGTTCCCTCTCTCACCGTCTCTCTCTCCATCAAATAAATAAAAAAAAATCTTTAAAAAATGGGCTAAAGATTTGAATAAACATTTTTCTATTTCTAAAAAAACACACCCACACAAATGGCCAATATACACAGGAAAAGATCCTCAACATAACTAATCATTAGAGAAGTTCTAATCAAAATCACAAAGTTCACCCCACACCTGTGAGGATGGCTAGCATCTAAAAAACAACAGGCAAGGGTTGGTGAGGATGTGGAAAAATGGAAACCCTTGCACAATGTTGGTGGGAATGTAAAATAGTGTGAAGCCACTATGGAAAACAGTGAAGAGGTTCCTTCAAAAATTAACAATAGAACTACCATATAATCCAGCACTCCCACTTCTGGGTATTTATCCAAAAGAATTGAAATCAGGATTTCAAAGAGATATTGGCACTCCTGTGTTCATTTCAGTACTATTCACAATAGCGAAAGGTAGAAACAACATAAAAGCCCATTGATGAATGGATAAAGAAATGTGGTATATACACAAAATGGAATACTATTCAGGCTTTAAAAAGCAGGAAATTCTGCAATATGAGACAACATGGCTAAACCTTGAGAATATTATGCTAAGTGAAATAAGCCAGTCATAGGCAAATACTACATGATTCCACGTATAGCAGATATCTAAAATTGTCAAATTCATAGAATCAAAGAGTAGAGTGGTGGTTGCCAGGGGTTGGGGAGAAGAGGAAATGGTAACCAATGGGCATAACATTTCAATAAAGCAAGGAAACAAGTTCTAGAGATGTGCTGTACAACATTGTACCAATAATGTATTATACACTTAAAAATTTATTAACAGGGTATATCTCATGTTAAATATTCTTACCATAGTGAAACACAATATGATACGGTATGATAAAAAGAAAAATAGGGAAAAAAAGAATCTTATGTTCTCTTATCAGTCTGAATTGCTTGTTATTTAGGAGTGGTTTCTGTTTTCTTGATTCAGTGGCTGTCTTCCTCCCTGGAAGAAAATAATCTCTGCCTACTGCTTCTGGGTTTCCATTGCCACAGACCCATCATGGTATTTTGTCCCCTCGACACCACAGTTGTTCAGTTTTCAGGACAAATATGGGCTAGACGAAGATTACCCACTGGGCAGAGCTGTGACATTTCCTGTCATCACAGTGTAGACTATTGTCTGAGACAGTTTGTTTGCTTTTTCAGTGATTCCTTGTGAACTGATGCAGGTGCACTGTTGTGATACAGATTGTTTCTTCAGAGGCCTTTAAAAATGTCTTCTTGGTCGTGATACCGATCACCAAAATGGCCATGTACAGTAGTGTATCTCTTGTACATCCTTGCAAAATGTGATGGCAGGAATGGTGAGATGTTAGAGATAAATCTTGGAAATGCCACTGTTATCTAACAATTGTAGATATGCAAATGATGAAGAAATAACAAGTAAGTTTACTAGAATATGCATCAAAAATCGACTCCCCACATGGGCTCATTGAGCAGAAATACTGCACTTGCAAAGGTAGCCCTGCCCCTAATATTTGTAGGGCCTTAGGCAAGAGTGTCAATGGAGACCTCTGCCATACAGCTTCCACTCTCCTTTTCCTTTCACCTCTGGCTTTGTTCCAAACCATGAGGGATCATGGGTGGCTATTTTAGTCCATGTAACTATGCTCCATCTAGTCCCATACCCCTTCCTTTCAATTAATCAGCTGTCTCTTAGCACATGGTCTGTTCTCAAGAGGATGAGCATGGGAAACAGGCCCACATGGGCCTGGAAGTGGCTTGGCTCCCTTTGGGTAGAGAATTTTGGTATCCTGAACTTGACTTAGAAGAGGGGCTGTGGGATTTGAATGAACATTTTTTCTTGACTCTATGGATTATTTGCTTCATGTGGAGGGTACTGCTGGAGAAAATCTAAAGCAGGGTCTTCTAAACTTTAAAGTGTGGGCCTCCCTGTAGGTTAGGGGCCCTTGTTGCCCAGGTCTAAGGGTAGTACTTATCATGGGATCCAATGATGGAGAAGATCTAATTGTCAAAAAGACTGTGTCATGATGCAGAAATTACCCCATGCCCCTTATAGTGCTGTCTTGTGTTATGACACCTCATTTTTACCGTTGTCCACAGTTAATGTGAGACCCTAAATCATTATGCTCCCATCTCTCTTCTCTTATCTCAACCACATCCTTCCCTCAAAATCCCCCCACAGCATTCAATTTTGTTATGATTTATGATTTTCAATCATTAAGCCAACTTTAAGAGAACATTTTATGGTGACTAACATAACACAATAAAATTTTTTTAAAAAGGAGTTAGAACATCTCAAACATCTTTGGGATTTTGAAGTGTTCCATGGGAGAGAAAAAGTTTAGTAGTTAAATAAGTTCAAGAAATGGTGCATATACCATCTTCCTAGCCTGGTGATTTAAAATGTACCTTGGCATATTAAAGGATCTGAGAATTTCCATAGTAAAAAAAACCTGTTTAATTTTTTTTCAACTGTATACTTTATTTAAAAATTGTTTGCATAGTATTCTTTTTTTTATGTTCAATTGGCTAACATTTGAACACTACATCTAAGTCTTTTTCATTTTAACCCACTGTTTCCCACATGTATTTGAAAACAGACATCTCACTCCTTTTATTCAAAAGAAGTGCTTATTAATAGTTTCTGTCTTAAAGGACAATTAAAGTAAGACATTCATCCATTTACTTAATCTCTATTTAAAATCCCAAAGAATGGACCAGAGACACAAAAGGAAGCAAAATAAGACCATGCCTTGAGGCTCCTGGGTATCTCAGTCTGTTGAGTTTAAGACTCTTGGTTTTGGCTTGGGGCATGCTCTCAGGGTCATGGGATCCATTCCCAGATCAGGCTCCTTGCTGAGCATGGAGTCGGCTTGTCCCTCTCCATCTCCTTCTGCCCCTGCTCCTGTTCTCTCTCTCTAAAATAAATAAATAAAATCTTTTAAAAAATAAATCTTTTTAAATAATGAAAAAAAATTAAGACTATGTCTTTGGGGAGCTATTAATAATTTTACCAATGGCTTTAAATGTTGATTTGATTTAAATTTGGAAAAAGGTCTGTTTTGTTTAGGAGTCTTAGTTCAGTTATAATCTGAGTTCAATTACTATTCAGCTGGCTGGGAAAATGCATGACTGTCAGAGTGTGCCTGCTGTCTGTCACATTTCCCACTGTTCCCTGTCTGAAAGGAGTCTTGGAATTAGAAAATCAGAGATTCTTTTATCTCAGATCTGATCTGGTCCATCCCAAAGCTCTGGGATGCTTTGGGGTTGATGTGGCTCAGCACTACTTCCAAGGATTCTGGGGCTAACCTGGTTCATTATTACCTCCCAAGTTACTGAGGGGCTGATGTGATCTATTTCAACCTCCCAGGGTACCTTGAGTCCTCTGTGGCCTATTGGTACTTCCAAGGGTACTTGGCAAGCTGTCAAATGATCAGTGATTTTCCAGGTAACCTGCCCAGTCCAAGGATCAATAAAGCATTAAAGTTGTTGCTACTTAGAACCATTGCTTTTGTTTTGGGGGCACAGACTTTTCTGGGAAAGCTTCAGAACTTCCTGTACATTTCACATCTTTGTTTTATCTCTCTGCTTGCCTGCCATGATCAGGAATGTATGATGTAACCTGACCTGAAATAAGAACTGATTATCTCCGTAGGGAAGTTTTTAGATATAACCCTTGATGAAAGCAGGAAAAGAACTGGTGGTCTCCCAATAGCTCTTCAATTACAGTGGCTATAGATGATGTTAGTTGTGTTCCATCCTTATTGCTTCCACGCTCATCTTGACATGCTGAAGGCTGCTTACTGTGAATGCCAGTGACTCTGCCAGGGAGCTTTTTTACCCCTCTGGCTGAGGGAACATGCTTAGCCTTCATACATAAGTAAGCATAAAGTGCCAAAGGGTAATGCTTCTGGAAGCAACCTTCAACCAATGACAATAAGGAGCTAGTGAACAAATGCCCCAGCCTTTTTACTCTTAGGTAGGATAACTCTGAGTTAGGTTCTTCATTATCTCCCATAGTTCCCCACTGTAACTGACCTTCAGTTGCCACAATGATAACTAGCTTGAAAATACACACTCTATTGACTGTAGTTGCTTCCATTCTCATTCCCCAACTCCCCTACTAGTGTTTCCTCATGTCGCTTTCTGACCCACCCCAAAGTGCCTACTTAAATACTTGTCTAAATTCTCCTTTTTCGATAAACCCAAACCAAGTCAGTGATTCTAATATATTTTGACTTTAAGTTTGCTAATGGAGACTAGAGACACTTTGCTGACTTGTGCCTATCATTTGGCACCAATTGTTTGGAAAATATTATACTCGATTTTTAATTTGTTACTTTAAATTTGGGAGAAAATATATTTAGATTCTACTAGTGGTAGAAGTTATAAATCAAGAAAGCAAAATATGTACTGATACGAGGAGTTGAAAAATGAAAACATTTGGTCTAAAACCCTACCTGTCAATCTTCTTTTGATTTGAATCTGGTTGAATTCACTGGTATGTTATTACTTGTAAGCAAAAAAAGTTTTCTTTATTGTTTGCATGTCCTCCCTGTGTTAAGAAATGAGAAGACTGAAAGTGGCCATAGTGCAAGGAGATGGGCTCTTGTATCTCAGTGTGGTGCAAGCTTCTAAGATATCCCCTAAATATTTCTATCTCTTAACATTCACAGCCTTCTGTAATCCCCTTCCCTTGAGTAGTTTGCTTCAGTGGACTATCTCAACTATGAGATGTCACTTCTGTGATTAAGTTATAAGAGGTTGTCACCATGCAATCTTGCTATCCAGACTCTCTCCTTTTCTTGTAATGATGAAGCAAGCTGCCTTGTTTAGGAGGCCCATGTGGTAAGGAACTAAGGGGGTCCTCTGGCTGACAGCCATCAAAGAACTGGAATTCTCAGTCCAGCAATTCAAAAGGGGCTGAATCCTGTCCACAATTAGGCAGTGAGCTTAGAAGTAGATCTTTCCCTCAGTGAGCTTTCAGATGAGACTCCAGCTCTGGCTGAGACCTTCATTGTAGCCTCAAAGGACACACTGAAGCAGAGGAACCAGTTAAACTGTGCTCAGATTCCTAATCCATGGAAACTATGAGATAATAAATGTGGGGTTTTTAAAGCTACAAATTTATGTGATATTTTATTAAGCAGCAATAGATAAGTACTATACTAAGCATGTGCAAATACGTGTAATTGTTAGTATTTGCACTTTCTTTTTCATTCTCTATTAGGAGAAATACTTGGGATTTAGTAGGAAAATGCAAGTTCTAACAGGGTTGATATCATCCTGAACACTGAATCAAATTGACCACAGTAGTGATGAATTTACTTAAATTTCAGGCTCACACTCCCACTGTTGTCAAAGGAAAATAAAGATAGCTTCTTTGAAAGTCTGCATACAGGGGTGCCTGGGTGGCTCAGTTGGTTAAGCGACTGCCTTCGGCTCAGGTCATGATCCCGGAGACCCGGGATCGAGCCCCACATCGGGCTCCCTGCTCGACGGGAGGCCTGCTTCTCCCTCTCTCACTCCCGCTGCTTGTGTACCCTCTCTGGCTGTGTTTCTCTGTGTCAAATAAATAAAATATTTAAAAAAAAAGTCTGCATACAAATGGTTAACAGACACAAAAAATATTCAACATTATTAACCATCAGGGAAATTAAAATCAAAACCACATTGAGATATTACCTTACACCAGTTAGAATGGCAAGAATTAACAAGGCAGGAAACAGCAAATTTTGGTTAGGATGTGGAGAAAGGGCAACTCTCTTACACTACTGGCGGGAATGCAAGTTCGTGTAGCCACTCTGGAAAATAGTATGGAGGTTCCTCAAAAAGTTAAAAATAGAACTACCCTATGATCCAGAAATTGCACTACTAGGTATTTACCCCAAAGATACAGATGTAGTGAAAATAAGGGGCACAACCCCAATGTTCATAGCAGCAATGTCCACAATACCAAACTGTGGAAGGAGCCAAGATGTTCTTCAATGAATGAATGGATAAAGAAGATGTGGTCCATATATACAATGGAATATTACTCAGCCATTAGAAAGGATGAATGCTTACCATTTGGATCAATATGGATGGAACTGGAGGGAATTATGCTAAGTGAAATAAGTCACGCAGAGACAGACAATTACCATATGGTTTTGCTCATATGTGCAAAATAAGGAATAGAGCAGAGCACCATAGGGAAAGGGAGGGAAGACTGAATGGGAAAAATCAGAAGGGGAAATGAATCATGAGAGACTATGGACTCTGAGAAACTAACTGAGGGTTTCAAGGGGGTATGGGGGGATGGGGTAGCTGGGTGATGGGCATTAAGGAGGGCCCGTGTTATGATGGGCACTGGGTGTTATATGCAACTAATGAATCATTGAACACTGCATCAAAAACTAATGATGTACTGTATGGTGGCTAAGTAACATAATAAAGAAAAGTAAGTCTACCTGACCAAGATTCTTTGTATAAAAATGCCACTTATGGATTAATTTCTGAGTCTATTTCATACCAACGATCTTAAGTCATCCTAAGCATATGCAAATCTCTTAGCAACAGAAGATGATCCCAAATGAGAAAGCATCATGAGCCAACTTCTCTGCAAGCCTCTGAGCCAGCAAAGATGGGGTTTAAAACTTTATTTAAAAATATTAAAAAATTATCTCGAGACTAAGGAGCAGCATGTATAAATCTATTAACTGTTTAAGTAAGTTCAATTGTGTCATGTTTATATCTTTTGTGTCTAGGATAAATATGTTTTAAAAATCCTCACAGTAAAATGTGAAAAACAGTTTCCTTGGGATCAACATGTCTGCTGTGAAAGAAGTCACATTCCTTGTAAAACAATGGAACATAATGGATGGCAGTGGAGTGCAGCCAACTGGTTTTAAATATCAAGCTGACAGAGGAATGTGGTATTTAGAAGACAGTCACAGCACAACATATAAGGAGAAATAGAAACCCACGGGTTGACAACTTAACAAAATGCAATGTGTTCTCCGAAGGATTATTTCAGCCTTAGAAATAGCTACCTTTTACATAGCTTTACTTTAGGGTCGGTATACTCTGTCTGCTGTGAGTGAATTCCGTGGGATCATTTCAGAGATGAAATTGTTTCATAACTACGTCCTTTCACCCCTTTATTCTCTAGTCTAGAAGTTTCTGGGTTGGTGTGTGTGAACGATCCATTTGGGTATGGGAAGAAAATATTAGGGTTTTTCCTTTAAAAAAAAAACAAGAAAGAAATTAAAATTTTTCAGCAATTAATATTCAAACTAACGCTGATGGCCTCACTCAGTCCATCTGCCTAGAAGGCTATTGTGTGTCATATGCCCAATGTCCATGGTTTCCTGAGAGAAAACTGGTATCCCATAAAATGTAGATAGGTTGGCAGAGGTCCCCTCACTATTTGTTGGTTCTCTTCCAGGATATTGAAGTCTATGTGAGACTGGTTAAGTGAATTTGACTGGGAGATTATATTTTCCTCTAAAGTAGAAACTACACATTGAAGCTATATATTGAAATAAAATGATTAACCTTAAAAATCTTTTCTACCACATGCAAGTTCACTGACTATCTCAAGGCCAAATGTGGAAAAGAGCTGTTGAACTTATTTTTGTTTTTCTTTCCCCAGTTTCTTAATATTGAAGCTTAGATTACTGATATGAGACCTCTCTTCTTTACCAATACAGGCATTTCATGCTATACATTTATCCCAAATTATAGATAATTGTGGGTAGCATATGAACAGGTCTTGTTTTTTTAATCCAATCTGGCAATTGTGTTTAACTGGTGTTATGTTGTATTTTCACTTTTCTCTCAGTTCCAAAATATTTTCTTCTCTCTCTTGGTACTTCCTTTTTGACCCATGGATTATTCAGAAGTATTTTGTCTAATTTCTAAGAGTTTGGGAACTTTCAAGATGTCTTTCTGAAATCAATTTCTAGTTTAATTCCATTATTGTCAGAGAATATACTTTGCATCACTTTAGTTCTTTTAAATTTGTAAGGTTTGTACATTCTACATGCACTTCAAAAAATGAACATTTTGCTGTTAAGTGAAATTTTCTATAAATAAGTGCCCTAATTAGTTCCCTGTGATTGATAATTTTGTTCAGTTCTTTTATATCTTTGCTGAATTTCTGTATGCTTGCTCTATCAAGCATTAAAAGAAGAGTGCTGAAAAATTTCCATCTGTAATTCTAAATTCATCCATTTCTCCTTTTGTTTCTATCAGATTTTGCTTCATGTATTTGGAATCTCTGTTGTTTGGTACATACACGTATAGAACACTTATGTCTCATTAGTGAATTGACCCTTTTACATTATGTAATATCACTTTTCATCCCTGGTAATTTTCTTGGTTTTTAAATCTACTTTGTCTGGTATTAACATAGAGTTTCTATGCCACAAATAAATAAGAATTTTTTAAAAATAATTTTATATAATTTTAAATTTCTGTTTCGTATATGTGATACCATGTATGTAATACCTAAGTGAAATAGTGATTGTATAACATGCACAATGTAAGTAATATATAAGTACAATTGTGTTTGAAGGTGTATTATTTAGTTGGGAGACCATTTTGCTAAACTTACATTACCCAAAGTATACTATGACTTTCACTGTTTTCACAGAATGTAAATAGATGCTATGGATAAAGAAAAACAATAAAACCTTTCATAGTCTTATAAGGATAGGAAATGCTGCATTAGGCAGAACATGTTTCTTTGATCATGACTTCTTGGAGTCTTTGAGATGCTAATATACATGATGACTCTTCAAGAGGGGCACAGTATGCAGTATTCCCCAGGCTCTAGTTCTTGGAAGAGCTTTGTTAGTCTCATTTTGTGATCAGTTTGTGTGCCTCATAGTAGTCAGACTTGTGGTAAAAATACCAGATTTGGCTCTTTTTCTGTTTTTAATGTCTTGTTAACATCAAGTTACCAGTATGTCTTTTTTCATCATAAGTAAAGAGCAGCATTACTTTATTTTTCTGAAAGAAGTGTAACTGTATTGGGCAGTTAAGCAAATTCTGACCAGATTGCAAGCATGAATTAATTTCCTTAAATGGATCTATAACAAATTTGAAATAATACCAAAATATGGTGGAGATTAAGGAGTGCACTTGTCCTGATGGGCACCAAGTGTTGTACACCTGAAACTAATATGACACTGTATGTTAACTAACTGGAATTTATTTTTTAAAAATATTTTATTTATTTATTTGACAGAGTGAGACAGAGAGAGAGGGAACACAAGCAGGGGGAATGGAAGAGGGAGAAGCAGTTAGCCAGATGAGCAGAGAGCCTGACTCAATCCCAGGATCCCTGAGATCATGACCTGAGCTGAAGGCAGACACTTAATGACTGAACCACCCAGGTGCCCTAACTAACTGGAATTTAAATGATAACTTAGATGCTGTGTGGCAACTAACATAATATAATAAAAATAAATAAATAGATAATAACTTAAAAAATAAAATAGTACCAAAATATTCAGCACTTTATTTGAATAACTAACAAAATAATGAGATAGCTATATAGATAGCTTATGGATGAAATTCTATTTTATAAGTCTCAAGATTTTAGGGAGCCTGGGTGGCTCAGAAGGTTAAGCCTCTGCCTTCAGCTCAGGTCATGATCTCAGGGTCCTGGGATCGAGTCCCACATCAGGCTCTCTGCTCAGCAGGGAGCCTGCCTCCCCCTTGTTCTCTGCCTGCCTCTCTGCCTATTTCTGATCTCTCTCTGTGTCAAACAAATAGATAAAGTCTTTTTTTAAAAAGTTTGAATATTTTAATATCACATGTGAACATAGCCCAAGTGAATTTTCTTATTAATTGCTTCACCTGAGTCAGTTTATTCTGCCAAGAGATATCTTGAAGTAGCACCACAGTCTCTGTCCCATCTTCCAAGTCTATTGTTCAGACCCTCATCTTCTCTTACTTGTTCCTGTATGACTGGCTCGCAACAGCTTTCTGGGCCTTTCTTTCCTTTTCCCATTAGAGAAACTTGTTCACCAGAGTTCTCGTTTGAAAAATAGCAAAAATGATTCATATCAATTCCTTGTTTAAAAATTTCCACTGTACAACATATGGTCAACTCCAAGAGAATATTCATAAGAGCTTTAAACATCTAACACCAATCAAAATATCTTCCTTCACATCTGGACACTCTAACCTGCATGTACCCTGAACTTCAGGCACACTAACCTCATCATTTATAAAGTTGTTTTTTTGCCTGTATCATATTATCATGTCTGTCCTGTGAGGTTGACAAAGCGTTTTGCTATCTTCTGCATTATGTGGGGGAAGAAACAGAGCCTCATGACCTTTTCTTTTTTAAAGGATTTTATTTATTTATTTGACAGAGAGAGAGCATGCTACAAGCAGAGGAAAAAGAAGGCAGAGGAAGAAACAAGCTTCCCACTGTGCAAGGAGCCTGATGTGGGCCTTGAACCCAGTACCCAGGGATCATAACCCAAGCTAAAGGCAGACACTCAACTGACTGAGCCACCCAGGTATCTCCATGGTGATGGGTATTAAGGAGGGCACGGATTGCATGGAGCACTGGGTGTTATACACAAACAATGAATCATGAAACACTACATCAAAAACTAATAATGTAGTGTATGGTGACTAACATAACACAATTTTTTTAAAAAAGGACCTTGTATGTCATATTATTTGGAATTTGGAAATTTTCTTGTAGGTGATGGAGATCCATTACATAATTTTAAGTGAAATTTCCAGAACTGAATTTTAACTAGATCAGTACTGCTCAAATTGTTGTCTACATATCATTCCGGGTGCATGAACTATTTGTTAGCAGTCTCTGATAAATACATTAATTGAAATTAAGTATTTGAAAACTCTTATAGCAATTTGACAGTGCTGCCACCTCCAAATGAGTGATTAGTTGACTTTGATACAATACTGGTGTGTTATCTATTAGGAAAAAAATCACACTGATCCTTAACCATAGGTAGTTTGAGAGGCTAGATTATTCTGGAGGTTATGTGGAAATGGAAATGAAGGTATAAAGAAAGACATAGGGAGATTTCTGGACAAGATGACATAGTGACTTCATGTTTGATATACTCCTCTGGTCCATACATACAGGAGAGAGAGAAATAAAAATGTAAAAATAGAAAACTGAAAAAGACTCATCTCTGAAAACAAGAAAATGAAACAGAAATGCAATGTAGTAGGTACTGGACTTGTTGAGCTTCAGGTTGAGAAGTAAAAAAAGGCTTTTCTGCATCAATTTAGAGTACCATGTGGTTTTTCTCTCTTCTCTTATTGATTTGTTCTATCACGTTGATTGTTTTGTGAGTGTTGAACCACCCCTGCATCCCTGGGATAAAACCCACCTGGTCATGGTGGATAATCTTTTTAATGTAGTGTTGAATCCTGTTAGCAAGGATCTTGTTGAGAATCTTGGCATCCGTATTCATCAGCTGTATTGGTCTGAAGTACTGGTTCTATTAAGATTGGTTTGTTAAGATATATACATGTGTTCATTATGTATATATATATATATGTCTATATATTCTTCTATTCCTTCTTTTTCTTTAGAGAATGCTAATATAGGTAATAAAAATGGTTGTTAACCTTTAAAAAAAAAGGCATCCAGGATTTTAGTGTCTGTGAGGTATAAATTTCTTTCAGAATGGTCAAGTAAGTTGGTAGTAAGTTCAGTTTTGTCCACAAATCTCTTTATTTTGACTTTGTTTTTTTTAAGATTTTATTTATTTATTTGAGAGAGATAGAGAGAGTACAAGCAGGGGAGGAACAGAGGGAGAGAGAGAAGCAGAATCCCCGATGAGCAGGTAGCCTGATTCAGGGCTTGATCCCAGGACCCCTGAGATCATGAACTGAGCCAAATGCAGACAGTTAACCAACCAAACGAATCAGGTGCCTCTCTTTATTTTGACTTTGATCTGAAAAGGTAGTTTGGCTGGATACAGCGATTTTCTCTCAAGTCCCCGTTATCTTCTCTTATCTTTTGGATTAGGAGTATGATGCCAGTCTATCTTTAATCTGCCAGTTTCTTCCTACATATTCTGTTAACGTAGTCTTTTAGTCTTTGATATACACCAGTTTCACTATGATGTGTCTGGATGTGTTTTTTGATTAATTTTTATTTAACCAGTTTGAGATTCAGTATGATTTTCAATTTCATTTTTTCAGGTATCATTTCTCTTCCATGCTTTGTGTTCTCTTTTGCAACTTCTATTAGACATCTAGTAAATGTGTTTGTTCTAGTTTTGAGGTCTCTTAACTGTGCTTTTGTATATTTTCTTTTCTTTTCATTTGTCCTCCATTTTGAGTAATTTGTCTATACCACTCTTCAAGTTCAGCTATGTATAGTGTGTTAACATGTTCATTGAGATGGTAATTTCAAAAACTGTATCTCATTATTTCTGAAAATGTTATTCCACTGATTTTCAAATCTTTGTTTTCTCGATAATAGTCTTTTCCTCCTTATGATTTTCAATTTCTTATTTTATTTCTTAAGCCAATTCAATATTCTTAGACCATTTAATATAATTCCATTACCCAAAGTTCAAGCAAATAACATTCTACATGTTTTTTAATGTTAATTTTCATTCGTGGTGGCTGGTTTTATGTATTGATTGCATATATACACTTTTTTAAATTGTAAGATTAAGCTTGGTGGAAGGAGAGGGAATATTTGCATGTGGAAATCCAATGTGTCCTAATTTGAGAGGGGGGGGTCCCTTCAATGGGATCTTGCATTTTCTCTTCTAGGCCTCTTGAACTATAATCAATTTCAGGTCATTTTCCACTTTTATACTGATTTCTCAGAGGTTTTTTGGATCACTCAGCGTGCTAGGATAAGATAGAGTATCTTACTTCTTAGTGTGGTATATCACTAAGTGGGATCTGATTCATCAGATTTCCAATATGTGTGTGCATGGGTTTCTCCATAGCACCATGAAATTCCCCGGACACCAGCTGGGCTTCCTACAATGAAGTTCTGATGCTATCTACCTGGAGATAGCATCAGATCTCACAGGTTAAAGGTTTAGTCCCACAAGACTGCCCCTCCCCTCTGCCCACCCCACACACACTTCAGGTGCCAGCCACAAATCCAGATTGTCACTGGTGCTTCTGACCAACAGGTTATGAATCAGAGGTTCCCAAAACTCATCCTTGGGTTTGATAAATTTGCTTGAGTGGTTCACAGAACTCTGGAAACCCATTTATTCACTAGATTACTGTTTTGTTATAAAAGGGCATAACTCAGGAACAGATAGGCAGAGGAGAGGCATAGGGCAAGGTATGGGGAAAGGGTGCAGAGCTTCCATGCCCTCTCTAGGCCCAGTACTCTCCCCACCAGTCTGGAAGCTTTCCAAGTCCTGTCTTTTGGGGGTTTTATGGAGGCCATTGGTGATTAAACCCAATCTTTAGGCCCTCTCCCCACCTCAGAAATCAAGAAGATGGGATTGAAACTTCCAGTCCTCTAATCACGTGCCTCGTTCTACTGGTGACCAGCTCCACCATTAGGTACTTTCCAAAAGTTACCTCATTAATACAACAAAAGATATCTTTATTGCTCTCATCACAGGAAATTCCAAGTGTTTTAGGAGACCTGTGCCAGAGCCCAAGATGAAGACCAAATATGTCTTTCTTATTCTAAATCTAGTATTGCCTAAATATATTTTCTGATAATGAAGTATCATTGCATTTCTAGGATAAAACCACTGGGTTACACTGGATAAATCCTAGATGTTTTAATTTTTCTTTTGTTTTTGTCTTCAGTACACTGATGGATTTTACTTCAGGAGATGTCTAGGATTTCCTTTTCTTATATTTTTCTTCATAAATGTGTGTGTGTGTATGTGTGTGTGTGTGTGTGTGTGTGTGTGTGTGTGTGTGTAGGGAGAGAGCAGGCAAGCAATTAATTTAATCCTGAAACTTCTGTGGCTTAAGACAACAAATGTTTCTTTCTTGCTCATACAAAATCTGCTTCAAGCTGGGCATCTCCTCAGAGCAGCTCTCCCCAAGCAGTGATTCAGGTGGATCGAGGCTGCTTCCATTTTGTGATGTTGTTATGGTTTCTAGGTCTCTACAGCAGGAAACAAAAGACCTCAAAGACAGTGAAGGGACTTTTGACTTCCTTAGCCCAGAAGTCACCATGGGCAAAAGCTAGTCACATGACCCCACACAGCTGCAAGGGTATGGAGAAGTACAGTCTTTTACATGCTTAGGAAGGAAAAGAAAACTAAGTATTAGAGAGCATATAAGAAATGTCTGTCACACAGATAGTGTAAATTTGTGCCCTATGAGGGTAGCACGCAGTTTTAAATTCTCAAGGGAGACTTTTTTTTTCAGCCAAATCCCAGATCCAGACACTAACCTTTGCCTGTGTTTTATTCAGGGATCTTAATTCTATCTATTTGCCTCACAAGGGCCCCAAATCTTGGTGCTTCTCCAAGTGGTTAAAATATGCAAGTTTTTTATTTACTGAGGTAGGTAATGCTCTTAAGGTAGCCGAAACACTAGTGCCTATATATTTAGTAGGTTTTCTTTTAATTTTTGACTCTTGGGGATTCCTTCTTTCCTAAGTCTTTTTATTTTGATATAATTTCTAAGTTAAAGAGAAAGTGTAAGGATGAAGTTCCAGCCTAGCTCCATTGAGGTTATCCCCCAAGTCCACAGAAAGCTGAGCTATGGCCATGACCTTGGCTTACTGGGATAGCCATGGGCTGGTTTATCCCATCCACCTGTTTCTGGAATACACAGACTTAAAACTATGAGGAAAAGAAACATGCGATGGGGGAATGCTCCAACTATGACAGAAGCCAGTGCCTGACTGAAACATTCAAATTGAGCCTGAACTTTCTCACCCTGCCCTACTTAATTGATAAAACTCAAAAACACAAGATCACCCAGAGCCATGCCTTCCTTCACTGCATTGCTCACAAACACAACCTATGAGGGGAAAGAGAAGAGAAGATTTGTGTGGACATTTTGAAGAACTAGATTACAGACACCTCCGATCAACCCTGACTTAGAGAATCAGAAGGATGAATACTTGGAGGGGGCTCCCTAAAAAGATGAAGCTCTTCTCACAGTTTCTAGGGAAGAAGGCACAATTTTCAGGGGAAAAATCACCTTTGCAGATTTCCTTGCTTACAGCATCCTTGACATGCCCCGTATATTTGAGCCCAAGTGCCTAGATGCGTGAAGCCTGAATGATTTTGTTACCCTCTGGCCTGAAGAAGATCGCTGCCTGTATAAAGTCCAGCTGCCTCCTCCCATTCAGAATTTTCCTACATTCAGAATACTGCCATGTACAGCAACAAGTGGCACCCTGTTAAGCCAGGAGAGAGGAGCGAGGAGCTAGTACTGTACCAGTACCGCTCTGCTGGGGCCCTGGAGAAAACCTAGACCTCTCTGCACTCCAGAATCACCCTTCTTGTTCCTCTTTCCTTCTTTTCTTTCCCTTCTTCCTCACCTCTGGCCTTATTAGACCCTTTTTACTCCCCAAAATCTCTGTTCATGTAGGTCCTTTAAAGCTTTGTAGCACCCAACTTCTCTTCAGCAAAGTCTGCCCCTCACTGACATTATCCCTCTTGCACTAATGTCAACCAGACTATCCGTCCTTTTATGGTTGCCTCTGCTTTCAGGTGCCCAACTGCACCCCTCTCCTATAGAGCTCGGGTCTGAGATCTCCAACATTGCCCTGGAGATCAGTATTGGCCTGGTATGCAGGCCACCTCCTAGCATTGTCCTTGCCCCAGCCCTTCCTGATCCCCCGTAAAGATTCAATCATACATGCGCACACACAATTTATGAAGGAAAATATAAAAGAAGAAAATCCTAGACCTATCTCATGAAGCAAATGTTATCATATCAAATTCAACAGTACTGAAAGAGAAACAATAAAGAATAAAAGCATCTTAACTGTATTAATCATATTTAAAACTTTTCCATGTTTATATGTTTTGATGATGTGGAGCCTTGCTAATCTTACAGAGACTTCCCCTACCAGGACTAGTCAATTTTTAGAAAGAGTAAGCAACTTGCCTGCCAGCATGTCTTTCAGATGCAAAACAACTAATTCATAGGCTGTGTCTCCAACCACCTTTTTTTACCCTCTTACACATCAAGCCAGCATTCACCCTGCCCCAAATCACCCCATGGTCAGGTGTAGGACAACTGGGGACCATCTCCATAGCCTAGAGCCTGCTAAAATTATTCAAACTCACCAGTCCTAACATGCTCACCTTGCCTTGCCCATTCCTTCCTATGAAAACCAGAATAAAGCCTGGCACCCATATTTCCCCTCCACTCCTTCTGCCTCCTGATTGACACTGGTCCTTCTCTCTGTGGCTCTGCATGGTGTGACATGCTCTCTTCTCTTGGGAACAACTCTGAGTGATAAACTCCTATTTCAAAAGCACTTGTCTCATGTTGGTGATAGTCTTACCATACTTGATTAAAACTAATCTCAGGAACATCTCAAGACATCCCCCAAGTAGGATTTGTCCTGAAAATGAAACAATAACTGATTATCAGAAAATCTACTGTTGTGATATACCACACTAATAAGGAACATAGTCATATGATCATGTCACTGGAGCAGAGAAAGGATTTGATAAATTCATTCAAATATATCCATCTAAGACATATATTTAACTGTGACACTTTTGACACACTCTCATAAAGTCGGAATTTCATTAAGTAGTAGTAAGTGCTTCTGTCAAACATTATGCTGGATGTACTATCCAATGCAAAAAATGAAGAAAAACAAAGTGTATCTAAATTGGATTGGAAAGAGACAACCTGTCTTTGTTTGAGGATTGTGTGATAGTCTACATAGAAAATTCAAGAGCAGCTGCAGATAAATTATTAAAACAAATGAGGATCCATCAAGTTTGCTGGATAAAATATAAACCCAGTTGAAGTCCTCAGGGTGTTTTCACATTGTGTTTTAGAACATAATACTGAGTGACAAGAGCAAATTTCACAAACATTCATGTGGTTCAGTCCCATTTATATAAAATTCAAAACTCCCCAAAATAATACCCTATATGTTCTAGGGATGTATACAAATGTAATAATTTAACTAAAGCTTTCATGTTAATGATAAATTCTAAATTTACAATGCTGATTACCTCTGGGGAGAAAGGAAGGAAATGAGCTGGGGTGGTAACACATGGAGGCTCTCCTAGATCTATCATTATTTCTTCTTAAAAATAAGATGTAAAATTATAACAGATTAAGATTTTATAAAACTGACTATAGCTTATACTTACCGCTGTTTGGTGTATGAAATATTTCATGATAAAACCAAAAGAATTAAAGAAAAAAGTTAGAAAGCTGCTTGGTAATCCAGGTGAAAGTCAATAGGGATATAGTCCAGGATAGTAGTTTGGCAAGGAAGTAAGAGAAAGAAATATTTAGGCTAGACAGGGAAATGGGAGTGGGGAGGAGCATGCACAATGCCACATGGGTGTTTAGCTTAGATGTCTACCCAGATATTTGTAGATATGACAGGAGTGTGTTTTCTGCCATGTTCATTTGAAATATAAAACTCCCAGTGAAAGCATGAGACCAAAAGTTGGAGACATGATTCTGAATTTGGGAAGAAGTATGAATGGGGCACGAGTGTGGGAATCAATAGCACTATAGATAGAAGTAGGAAATACCTGAGCAAGTGAGACCATCCAGGTGATGGTAGCAGAGTGAAAAGAGGAGCAGAGGGAGGAGGACACAGTCCTAAGAAATGTTAATATTTAAGGAGTTGGAAGAGTAGGAGGAATACAAAGAATAGTTGGAGAGACACAAAGGAGAACCATGAACGTACTGTGCCACAGAGGCATATGGAGTTGGAAATTTCAAGGCGGTGCATTTGGTGGTTTCATATACAGCTGAGGAGTTCAGTAAGATAAGGATTAAGGGTTAATGGGTCATTTAAGGGGCACTTGGGTTGCTCAGTTAGTTAAGCGTCCAGCTTCGGCTGAGGTCATGATCTCAAGGTCCAGGGATTGAGCCCCAGGTCAGGCTCCCCACTCAACAGGGAGCCTGCTTCTCCTCTCCCTTCACTCATACTCTTGCTCTCTCTTTCTCCCTCTCTCTCAAATGAAAAAAAAAAAAAAGAAAGAAACATGTCATCTAAATTTTGCAAAAAGGAGGTTACTTATGACCTTAGCAAGACTGGTCTCAGAGAATTGGGGTTTGGAGGAAAAAGCCAAATTGAAATGAGTTGAGGAATAAATGGAATATGAATGCAAGAGTATAAATCACTCTTTTAAGAACATCACTACTAGCATTAACACGATAATCATGATAAATATCGCCACTACGATTAGTGATAATCCTCTTCCCCGATATTACTACTAACACCACCCAGTCCAGTGGCCTTTTGGTAATGCCTTTTCCCTTCTCTTCACTTCTTTCCATTCCCTTCCCTTCTTTCCATTCCCTTCCTAACCAATCAGACATAGTTCTGTACATCTGAAACTACTTAAAAGCATAAAGTTGAACAAAAATAAAAATGGCTGCACTAATGCTTCAGCAAAAGTCAATTTCACTTTTAAAAGAAGATTTTATTTATTTGAAAGAGTGGGAGAGAGAGAGGGAGTGAGAGCACTAGCAGGAAGAAGGGAGAGAGAGGGAGGAGGGGGAGGGAAGAGAGGGAGGGGAAGGAAGGATCTGGGGGAGGAGAGAGGGAGGGGGAAAAGAAGAGGGAGGGGGAAGGGAAGAAGGATAGGGAGGGAGGAGGGAGAACCAGTTCCTCACTGAGCAGAGAGCCTGAAGGCAGACACTGAACGACTGAGCCACCCAGGTGCCTCTTGAATTTAAGGTAAGGTTTTTTTTCTCTCTTCTGCAAACCTCCCCTCCTCCCTCCTTAAGCTTTTGTTTCAGGAACCTAGTACCAACCTGAAGAAGAGTAGGAGGTGGGCCAGATCCTGTTTTTCCCTATAAGCATCCTCTCCAAGCCCTTTCTTCCCAGTGGGCTTGCCGTTTTTTTGAAGGCCATAGCCTGTTGCAGCCTACTTTGCCAGCAAAGCAAGAAAGCTGTTATTCCTCTTTATCCCAAAATCTGTCTCTGAGTCCTATTTTGGCTCCAAAGTACAGTGATCAGTTTTCGACAACACATCTACTACACCTGTTTACGTGTATATCTAAGGCAAAGTTCTTGCCCCTGAGGGGTTTACTTTGTAGTGGACAGGACAAGCATGCGAACATGTGACTTCAATACATGTCCTTTGTTGTAGTCATTCATATTATTCACCAGATATTTCCAGCTCTTTTCCTTCTGGAAACATAGTAGAATTATACTTTCTTGCTTCTGTAGCTGGATAGGGCCATCTGCGTCATTCTGGCCACTGAATTTGTGAATTAAAGGGGTATATGCTTCTTCTACGCTACACACTGAAATTTAATTGCTGATGTGAGACCCTCTAGAGCCAAGCTACAGTAGGGATGATTAACTATGGCCTGTGAGACCAAATCCAGACTGTAGCCATTTTATTTTTTTTAAAGATTTTATTTAGTTGAGAAAGAGAGATAGAGATAGAGAGAGATAGAGATGAGAGAGAGAGAGAGAGAGAGAGAGAGAGAGAGAGAGCAAGCACAAGTGGAGGGCTGAGCAGGGACCCTAATATGGGGCTCAATCCCAGGATCCCGGGTTCATGACCTGGGCTGAAGGCAGACACTAAAAGGACTGAGCCACCCAGGTGCTCCTAGAACCTATTTTACAAATAGAGTTTTATTGGAACACAAATGTGCCCATTTCCTTACGTATTTTCCAGGGCAAAGTAGTTGTGACAAAGACCATATGGCTCTCAAAACCTGAAATCACTTACTATACAGAAAAAATCTGCTGACATGTTCTCTAATACAGCCTACCTTCTCTTGAGGATAGAGGCCAATGGGAGCAATCTCAGGGATTTCTACAAATTGAATGTGCTCTTCCCCCCAAATTTTTATGTAGAAATCCTACCCCTGCCCCACCATGTGATGATGGAATTAGGAGAGGGGACCTTTGGCAGGTGAATGGAATTAGTGCTTTCATGAAAGAGACTCCACAGAGCTCCCTCAGCCTTTCTGTCATGTGAGGAGACATGGAGAAGTTACCAGCTTCAAACCAGGAAGTGAGCTCTCACCAGACACAAAATCTGCCAGCTCCTTGATCCTGGACTTCCCAGCCTCCAGAAGTATAAGGAATAAATGTCTGTTATTTATAAACCAGCCAGTCTGTGGCATTCTGTTATAGCAGCCAACAACAGATTTCGACAGGAATAAAGGGAGTATTGATGGATCCTCAATATGATAAAACAATCTCTAAATGTCAGAGGTGTCCAAAGGAGGACTGGGCTGTCTTGCAGGAGTGAAGAGAGCAGCTGGCCCTGGGGTATAGAGAATGAGTTCCCTGTTGCTGCAAGTGTTCAAGAAGAAGGTCACTTACCTCTTGGGAAAACAACATCTTAGTTTTTTAGAGCTGCGTAACAGATTACTATACACGTAGAGGCTTAAAACAACATATGCATTTACTTACAGTTTTATTGGTCAGAAGTCCAGCACAGCATGGCTCATTCTCTGCTCAGTATATCACTAGGCTGAAATTATTTGGCCTGTTGGTCAGGCCAAATTCTCACCAGGAGATTCTAGAGATAAGTTCACTTCAGAGCTCTTTCTTGTGTCAGAATTCAGTTCCTTGTGGTTGTTAGAAAGTTCCTTGTGGTTGTTAAAAATTCAGGACCTTTTAGAAAGAAAGAAGCCCCAAATGGAGTCATTTGTTTCCCAGGACAGCAAACCCAAGACTCAATTACAATTTTGCCCTCTTGCAGGAATGTGACCTTGTAATAGTCAAACTGAAATTTCATGATCAGCATTAGGGAGGTAATGCATGATAAAAACTTGACTGGTCTCTTCCTCTCAAAAAAAAAATCTGCCCTGGCCTGAAACAATCTTTCCTTTCATTTTGCTAATAACTTCGTTGCCATACCCTCCTGCCTATAAAAACCTTCCATTTTGTACAACTCCTCTGAGCATCTCCCTACTTGCTAGATGGGATATTGTCCAATTCATGAATCACTTAATAAAGCCAATTAGATCCTCAAATGTGGTCAATTGAATTTTATTCATTAACAGACTGAGGTTCCCATTTCCTTGTTGGCTGTGAGCCAGAGGCTATTGTCAGCTCCTAGAAGCTCTTTCCCCTTCCTTGTCATGTGTCTTCTTCCATCTTCAAGTCATCAATGGTGGGCTGAATCCTTGTGTGTTGAGTGTCTGACTTCCTCTTTGTGGCTGGTTGGAAGAAACTGCTTTCAAAAGGCTCATGTGTTTAGGTCAAGCCACCTGGATAGTCACCCTATCTTAAGGTTAATGGTACCATATAACATAACCAAATTATGGAAGTAAAATCCATCACATTCAGTGTCCAGACATTATACAAGGAGGATATGTGGTAGTGGTGGGGGGTGGATCTTGGAGGCCATGTTAGAATTCTGCCTACCATCCATAAGAGAATGCTAATAGCATACTCAGCTAAACAAATTGATGTTCAAAATACCTTCTAATCTTGAGAATCCATGATTCTGTAACTGCATGTTTGGATTGAGAAGAGGGGTTTAAGTCGCAATTGCTGCCTACATTATAAATAAAACTATTAGCACTGTGTTAAATGGATGGTTAAACTGCAATTTAAGAGTCTCTAGAAGGCCAAGGAAGAAATAGATTGCAGGGGACTAAGAGGGTTAGAATATTTTCTTGGAGAAGGTGTGACTTGAGCTGTTACTTGAAGTAGGATGAAATAGAAATAAAGTCTTTCCTTTTTCTAAAATTCTGGATGATTTTTATTCATTGTACATTGACATTTCTAAAGTGTGATACTGAAAAATAGGCAGAAATATGTATTTAGAGCTTAGAAATAGGCAAAAGGAAGCGTATATATCTTGGCAAAGTCATACCGGAGTATTGGCAACATATTCATTCTGCCCGAGGATTAATTCTCTAGATCAGTTGTTCTCAAACTTTCATATGCCTCAGAATCCCCTGGAGGGTTTGTTAAAACGCAGAGGACTATGTCCTATCCTAGAGTTTCTGATTCAGTAGGTCTTGGGTGGGGCTCAAGAAATGGAATTCCTAACAAGATTCCAGGTGATGCTGGTCTGGGGAGCACACTTTGAGAACCCTTGTTCTAGAGGAATGTATCATTGTTTGACTTACTATTTATTACTGTTGATCAAGGAAAAGATTCTGTCAAGTTACAGGTTAATTTATAGAAGTTGCCAAAGGTTTTTGTCCAGTAGAAATGCAAATAATCTTGATCCAATGAAAAATATAACCCCAATAGTTAGTTTTATTGCCCTGTAAGACTTTTACCTGTTTTAGGTTTCAGCCATTTTGCAATCTTATTTCAGAATTTTCTCTCTCAGTTGACTGTGTATATTGGTTTCTCAGATCCTTCTTTGAACCAGCTTTAGCATCCTACTGATACACGCTCTCATTAACAAGTTAAATAAACCTTTGCGTTAAATAAATGTCTGACATATGCTCACTATGTTAGTATGATAGTCATGATTTTTAACTTTTTGAAAATTATACCCTGACAGGGCTGTGTGATCAAATAAGTTTTGACAAGTCAAGTTAAAGAAATTTATGCAGGATTTTTAACAATGCACCTTTCCCAGCCTTTGGTTTGCTATACAAAAAGTAGATGCTTGACACTGGACACTTTTTACTCAAAGTATCTTTAGAAAATACTGTCCTACATAGTTATTACCACTGACATCCCAGCCATTCCCACCACCTCTAAAAGAAATATGAGTTACCTAACTGCACACACTGAATCTCATCTCCATGGGAGCGGCTTATTTTTAAAGACAAGGAAGAGAGCTTTTGTGTCATTTGGCATTGAGAAGGCCTCTATCACCAGATGCAGGGTGGAGGAAAGTTTGTCTCCTTTTTATCTTCTCACACCAAGTGAGATTCCAAATTCCCCTGAGAGTTCCTGTGAAATGACAGAGAAATGTCCAATGCAGTTTTTCTTGCTAGAGCCAAATCTCCCAATGCCAAAAATATTTCTTTTCAGCGCAGCAAAATGCTTGTAGATTTCTCCTTTTTCAGTGTGTCTGGGATAACTCTCCCACAAAATTGGATAGCGCTCACTAGTGGTTTAGGAGCAAATGTCTATGACATGTCAGGAATTCTTGGTTCTGTTTCTGCAGCCCCACATCAGCCGAGGCCTGGATTGAGCCCAAACCTATGTTCCAAAGATTGGTTCTCATTCTGGAAAGCTCTGTGGTTATTTGGGGTCTTTCGTTCCCCATAAAGGCTCTCACTTTCTCTCGCCACAGCCAACTGACTCCCTTGAGTACTAAACTAAAGTTGGGGAATTTGAGGATTGTAAAGATTGACAGTCTGTGGTTTCCTTCAGTTTAGAAGCAAAGCTTATAGGGGATCAGGTCTCTAAACCTATGAAGTAGAGAAATTGCTTTCCTTACGGGTGAGCAGGGACCCGGAAGACTGTTCCTAAGGTCAGTTGGGTGTCCGTCCAAAGTGAGGAAACCACGTAGGTTTATGTTTGAAGTTCCTGGAAGTATTTCCTCCAATGGGACTGTGAGGTGGTTCTTCGAACCTATACATTTGACCACCTTTTTTGTACCTAACGGAATGTATTCTCTCAGGCAACTGTTCCCATATTCTATTGATATGGAGCACTCACTGAAGTCGATAACCTCATTCTTGGTGAACCAAGGAAGAATTGAGATGAATGGAGATTGTTGGCATCTACATGTCCACACTCACCCTACCCTCACCAGTCCCTCTGATATTGCGCAGATTGGAACAGATCCTGACTCTATGGATCTACCTAAGACTGGAGGCAAATGTTCTTTCAGGTGAGCCTGTCAGTTCCAAACTACTATCTCCCTAACTACTATCAAGGCCACCACATGCTCTTGGTAATGAAGGTCAACACTCTGTGAGCAAGCCTTCCTACATTTGGTCAATTTTGTTCACTCCGCTCTTGTAGTTTACTATTGACTATACAAGGAAAACTCTTTTCATACTGTCATGAGATTTGCTCTTTGCCTTGCAAAAATGTTCCTATAATCCATTCCATTTGCACAGGCAATGGTCACCATCTTGCATTTTTTTAAACTTTTTATTTTGAGATACTTGTAGATTTACATGCACTTGTAAGAAAAAGTACAGAGATATCTACCATTTACCCAGTTTCCCCCAAAGGGAGCTTCTTGGAAAACTGTAGTACAGTATCACAACCAGGACAGTGACATTACTACAGTACAGAAAAAGAACCATTTCATCACCATGGGGATCCCTCTTGTGGCCTGTTTCTGGTTATATCCACCACCATATCTCCCCTTACCTGACCCGCAGAAACCACGAATTTGTTCTCCATTTATAAATTCTATCTTTTCAAAATAACATATATCTAGAATTGTCCCAAACTGGAAAATCACCCAAATGTCGTGCAGTACATGATTTTCCAATTTGGAACAATTACATTTCTGCACAGGTTTCTATGTGAATTTAAGCTTTCATGGCATGTGTGCAATTGCTGGGTCATATGATTATTTTGTTTGTTTAAGAGACTGTCAAACTGTTTTTCAGAGTGGCTCTACCATTTTAGATCCCTACCAGCAATGCATGAAAGATCCATTTTCTCCACATCCTTATCAGCATTTGGTGTTATAGCTATTTTTTATTTTAGCTGTTCTAAGGAGTATGTAGGGATAGCTCATGGTGGTTTTAAGTTGCATTTCCTTAATGGCTAATGACATTGAACATCACATGTGCTTATCTGTCATCTGTATGTCATCTTTGGGGAAATACCTGTTTGTATCTTTCGCTCATTTCTTACTGAATTTATTCTTTTTTTAAAAAAGATTTTATTTATTTGACAGAGAGAAACACAGCTAGAGAGGGAACACAAGCAGGGACAGTGAGAGAGGGAGAAGCAGGCTTCCCGCCAAGCAGGGAGCCCGATGTGGGGCTCGATCCCAGGTCTCCGAGATCATGACCTGAGCTGAAGGCAGTCACCCAACCAACTGAGCCACCCAGGCGCCACCTGAATTTATTTTTTCTTTACTGTTGAATTTTGAGAGTTCTTTTTTTTGTTTTAGATATGTTTGTATGTGGTTTGAAAATATTTTAGTAAGCTGTTGATCTGTCCTTAAGTTCACAGGTTGCACATTTTGTCATCGCCACTCTACTACTGAGCCCCCAGCCAGTGACTTTTTATTTCTGTTATAATTTTCATTTTTCATTTCCATTCAATCTTTTTAATAACTTCTGCTTCTTTGCCGAGATTTTAAATTATCTTTCATTTGTTTCAATATAATTTATAACTGCTTATTGAGTCATTTGTATGGTGGTTGTTTTGAAACCTTTATCAGGTAATTCCAACAACCAATTCATCTCCATGATGGCAGCAGGTGAGTGTCTTCTTTCCTTCAAGTTGTGGTTTTCCTGGTTTCTGATGTAGAGATTTTCAATTATTTCCTTGACATTTTGGTTATTACATTAGGATACTATGGGTCCCATTAATATTTTAATTTTAGTGGTAAGGCACTTTGTTTAGATTTAACACGCAGGTCTCCACCTAATTTTTGGACTATGGTTCCAATATAATTTTTAGAGCCTTTGTGGTACTATTTTTGTTTACTTCACTTACTTCAAGCAACTGGAGCTTCCACTGATCCTTGTTAATGTTGTTGGAGGGAGTTGAAGAAGCTTGTTCAGGCTGGGCTGCCTGGAGCCTCTAGATGGCGAAAGGGAGTTTTCCTGCTTCAGGGATGAGTGGTGTTTCCTGGTGTTCATTATAGCAGGCTCCTCCCATCTGTGGGGGATGGAGAGTTCCCTCCTAGATGAAGGCTTCTGAAGGTTTCTTCAAATGTCTCTGAGTGGGGGGCAGGGAGAGTCTTAGGCCTGGAGGGACAAATATCCTTCCTGGCAGTCTTCCCGTTGCATGGGCCGAGGGGGTGGACAGTGCACCCCAGACTACACACTCACTGTGGCATGATCCCCCCTACTAATCTCCTGCCCTCTCACTGCATACGTGGTGTCTCTGAATGGAGGAGGAGAGCCACAGGCCCAATAGGGAAGCACAATGCTTCCCCAGCAGGCACTTGCATTGGGATCCCCTTTGCCAGTACACCTTAGCTGTGTGATGTCTCTGGATGGGGGAGGTAAGGCTCAGACAGGGTAAGGATAGAGAGTATTTACCCTGATCCCTTTTTGTCAGTGGTTCATCCAGTTGATTCCTTGTGCTTTTTCTGCCAAGCACATTTAATATGGTTGGTGGGACTCCCCTTTTATCTGGGAAAGGAGTGAGCCTATCCAGGCTACCTTTTTTCTTAATAGCTTGTGGGTTTGGAAAACACCAGGTTTGGGTGTCCTTCTGTTGGGTGGTGGTTCATAAGATGTCCTGACACTGGTGTTCCTGTAATCTTGTGGTCCATCTTCTACCTTTCAGAGTTTTTCTTTGGCAATCTCATGAGTTATTTTCAGGGTTCATTGTAGTATGTAGCGGAAAGGAGCAGAGAGAGATGAGTCTATACCATCTTGTCCAGACCAGAAGTTTCATTCATCTCATCTCTATATAATCTCTATTTTAACATTCCTAGTAATCTTACAAGCATCTTTATTATCACTTTACCTTTATCACTGCTTTTGCACTAGTCAGATATTAGAGAGTTAATAATATTTGTAAAACATTAGAACTAAGTGCAAGGTAAATAGGTAAATAGGTAATTATCTAGCAAATACTGTTAAAATAGAGACCAAAGTCTCCACATGTAAGCACTAAAACACAGTAATCATGCTTTTATTATAGAACAACACTTTATTTGTTCTTTTGTAAGCTTTTAAGTAAAGAGGACTTACATATCTGTAATCATACTGACCATTTATTGAACTTTTACTGTCTCCAGGCAATATGCTAAGGCCTTTAGCATATTATCTCACTAACTCTTGACAATAACCATATATGATAATACAGTGGGTTAAATAGTGTCCCCCCACCAGATGTTGGTTCAACTCCTAACCTCCAGTGCTGGTAAATATGACCTTATTGGAAAAATATAGATGATTTGCAGGTATAATTAAGTGGAAGGGGGTGCTTGGGTGACAGTTAAGCATCTGCCTTGGACTCAGGTCATGATCCCAGGGCTCTGGGATCCAACCCCTGCATGGGGCTCCCTGCTTAGCAGGGAGTGTGTTTCTCCCTCTCCCTCTGTCTTTCCCCCCACCTGTGCGTGCACTCTCTCTCTCTCTCTCTTTCTCTCACTCAAGTAAATGAATAAATCTTTAAAAAATTAAGTGGAGGATTTCAAGATGAGATCATCCTGGATTGTGGTGGGCCCTAAATCCAATGACTGGTACCCTTATAAAGGGGAAGTAAAGGGAGATTTGAGATGCAAAGAAGGAGGCCCTAATGAAGGCAGAGGCAGAGATTGGAATAATGAAGTCACAAGCCAAGAAATGCCAAGGACTGCTGACAGTCATCGGAAGCTGGGAGGTAGGCCTGGAATTGATTCTCCCTCAGAGCCTCCAGAAGGAACCAATCTTACCAACACCTTGCTTTCAAACTTCTGGCTTCCAGAACTGTGAGACAATACATTCCTGTTGTTTAAAGTCACTAAATTTATGGTCATTTGTTACAGCAGCCCCAGGAAACTAATACGGATGGTATGATTGTTTGCACCATTTTACAGATGAAGAAAGAGGGTTGGAAATGTTAAATGACTTGCATATGGTCACACAGCTGGTAAGGAGAGGAGCTGGGAATTAAGCCCAAGACTATCTACAGCAAAGCTTGCACTTTTCAACCTTAACCTTCTAAAATTCAATTGATCACAAGTGAAAAGCAGCACCATGGCCTTTACACTTCCCACTCAGCCTACTCTTTCTTTGGGGGTGTCTCCTTACCCCAAGACTTCTATTGCTCTTAAGCTGTTCCAGTCCATGTTGCTACTAGAGATGATTGATTAGAGTTGACACCTCATGGTTGGATTTTACTGACCACAAGTTCTTCCATCTCAGGAAGAGTTTAAACTAGCTCTAGGAGAGACAGCATTGCTTAACACAGTGGAAAAGCTCCTGATAGGGAATGTTCAGGCCATGAGCCACCAATCAGAGGTAGAGATGGTTTTAAGCAGAGCAAGGTCTGTCATGTCAGTTCATGTCACCCATGCTGATACCTTGCTTCCACCATACTTAGAGCCAGCCCAACTGTTGTTTTGAGGATTAGGCTACGCAAAAGATATTTGCTTCCTGGGCACATGGATGGCTCAGTGGATTAAAGCCTCTGCCTTCAGCTCAGGTCATGATCTCAGGGTCCTGGGATTGAGGCCCGCATCGGGCTCTCTGCTCAGCAGGGAACCTGCTTCCTCTGCTCTCTCTGTCTGCCTCTCTGTCTACTTGTGATCTCTCTCTCTGTGTGTGTCAAATAAATAAATAAATAAAATCTTTTAAAAAAAAGTTATTTGCTTCCTGAAACTCAGTCTTTAGGCACTGGAAGGGAGGAAGAGTTAGGTCATCCAATTTGCCCCTTGCCAAAAAACCTTGTATCAGGTGCTAGGGAGAAAAGCAGCAATTGCTACTTCTCTGTGGTTCTTCTAAAAGTGTTTCTTTGTTAATAAGATGTCATTAAACATTATGCACAGTTGGCTGGATATTAAAATTATAGATGAAAACATTTTTTTAAAATGTGTTCATGTAAAAATAAACCAATGTGTGAGAACAGAGTGCCTAAGTAGCAGACGGCATACTCTGGGGTGGGGTGTCTCGATGCCATGTCTGCCACCAAATTTGGTGTCATTTGAGTAAGTCATTTCAATATCAAATACTTATTGAACACCTACTGTGTGCTAGGTATTGTTCTGGCTGATTCTTTGCTCGGTGTCAGCTACTTTGGATAAACTCTTCACTCTCCCATCTTCTGAATATAACTAAGATGAGACAATATCACATTTTTTTCTTCTTCTGGCAGGAATTAAGAAAATTTGGAGCAGATAATTCTATACTAGAACCAAGTAAATCTGAAACTAAATTCTGTTTCAATCTTGACCTCACCAAATGGAATATTTTCCACATTCATTCAGCAGATAACCTTGAGCAAATGGATCAGTGGTTAGGAGTCAGAGAATAAGCAATCCATTCTTTTCTGAAAGATTAGCCAAAGAACCATCTCTTGAATACTAGCTCATTACTTAAATCTTGCTGAAAAAAAGTATTCTAATGCATATCAGTTAAATGGGGTAAACACAGATACATGAAACCTTATTAATGTAATCATATCTTAGAAAATATGAGCTTGTGCCTCAGTATCCTTTTTTTAAAAAGATTTTATTTATTTGACAGAGAGAGAGAGGGAGAATTCAGGGGGAGTGGCAGGCAGAGGGAGAGGGAGAAGCAGACTTCCGACTGAACGGGTAGGCCAGTGTGAGACTCGATCCTGGGATCCCAGAATCATGACCTGAGCTGAAGACAGGTGCTAAACCAACTAAGCCACCCAGGTGTCCCATCCTCAGTATCCGTGTTTTTGAGAACTTTGAGGGAAAAAAAATGTTTCCTAAACAGTGCAATTCTTCAAATGGCAAGAGTCTCCATGAGTAAAGCCTAGTGGGGGAGCAGAACCCAGTGTCATGACTGAACAAACTTTACAGCTTGCTTGTGTTCTGGTCACTAATGGAAAAGACACCTGACTCTAGGGCAGGCCCAGCAGAGAGGCAATCTTTGAAGTCCAAGCCACAGTATGCTGGCATGATTGGAGTTGGGCTACAGATTGGCTCTGTAAAATAGTCTGTAAACAGCACATCCAGTGTCAGAGGTAGAAATGTTCTCAGTGATCAAGAGCTATTTTGAAAGGATTAGTTGTGTGATATGATGATAGGGGTAAAGCAACTTTAAATCTTATGGGTTCACCTGGCATCTGGTACCTGCAAGTAACAAAGACCTTTCACACCTGAAGGAGTGGTATAAATAAAAGACAGAAAAATACATTGAAAGTCTTTCTTTTGGGTGCCTGGGTGGCTCAGTTGGTTAAGCAACTGCCTTCAGCTCAGGTCATGATCCTGGAGACCCGGGTTCGAGTCCCACATCGGGCTCCCTGCTCAGCGGGAAGCCTGCTTCTCCCTCTCTCACTCCCCCTGCTTATGTTCCCTCTCTGGCTGTGTTTCTCTCTGTTAAATAATAAAATCTTAAAAAAAAAGGAAGTCTTTCTTTTTATTTGCCCAAATGGCTAAGAAGCATTTATGTAAAATACTAATAGGAATCCAGGGCCCTCCTTTAGTGAGTCTAAGGCCCCATCAAACAGAAATGACTTTATCCTGAGGGTGAGGTGGCAGTGATGTGCCAGTGAGGAAAAAGATGGTCTTTCTGAAATGTTAATTTTACTTAAATTTGAGAAAATTTATTATTTCTACTAGAATGCGTCCCATCGGAGCTTAGATACTTTTCTTCTTTAGTGACAGAAGCCACAGATGCTTGCCACACGTGCAGAGCTAGATCCCCATGGAGGAGGTATTTGCATATATATTCTTTCTTCACACACATATATATTTTAAATTATAGAATCTTGATCAAATGTTAACATCCCACCAACACATTAAGAGGTAATGAATTTGCTGCACCTGGGTGGCTCAGTCGGTTAAGCTTCTAACTCTTGGTTTGGGCTCAGGTCATGGTCTCAGGGTCATGGGATCCAGCTGCATGTGGGGCTCCCTGCTCAGCATGGAGTCTGCTTGGGATTCTCTCCCTTTCCCTCTGTTCCTCCCCCTCCTCGTGCACATTCTCTCCCTCTCTCTCTCTCTCTCTCTCTCTCTCTCTCTCTCTCTCTCAACTAAGTCTCTTTAAGAATTAAAGAGATAATAACTTTGATATCTAATTTCTATAGTGCTAAATATATGGGAGGTTCTGCTCTATGTACTTTGCAGACGTATTAACTTATGTCACAGTATCACATAGAAACTTTGTGAGGTAGGTACTATTATTATCCCCTTTTTATGGGTGGGAGAACAGGCTCAGAGTAGACCAAGGATTCATACCTAGTGAGCCAGTTGGAGTCCAGATTTGA
Organism: Spilogale gracilis; assembly: GCA_004023965.1. Taxonomy (NCBI): domain Eukaryota; kingdom Metazoa; phylum Chordata; class Mammalia; order Carnivora; family Mephitidae; genus Spilogale; species Spilogale gracilis. The sequence continues at coordinate 34,613 of PITA01002394.1, read as the reverse complement.
ACCTGGGCAATCTGGTTCCAGAAGCTCTGTGTGCCCTTGACCACTTTGTTTTGATGTTTCCCTGAATCCTGGGATCGAGTCCCACGTCAGGTTCCTGCTCACAGGGCATCTGCTTCTCTCTCTCCCTCTGTCCCTCCCCCTGCTCATGCTTTCTCTATCTCTCTCTTACTCACTTTCTCTCTCTCTCAAATAAATATATACAATCTTTTTTAAAATGTAGGTAGAAAGAGATAATGAAGAATATGAATAATAAACATGTTACAGAAACAAAGTAGTAAACTATAGAAGTTAAAAGATGTTTCCCTGTTCTTCTGGTTGTGTTCATTTGGGTCAAGGCAAACAATTTTTCATAATAATTTATTTTATTTTTTCAGTGTTCCAAGAGGGGCAAACAATTATAATGAGTATTCTGCCTCCAGAAAACTGCATGATCGTGGTTTACTTTGCCTTAAAGACAGTGTAGACTTTAGAACAAACACATTGCTACTGGGTAAAAATTAGTGTTACTTAGAAGAGAAGGGAATTATTTCAGAAGTTACACTCACCAAACAAGCTAAATATTTTTAATGCTGTTATTTCACGAGAGTATCAGAAGCCTAAATATACTTCCAAACTTGCCTTCAGACACCAAGCAAATTTATCCAAGGCACAGTTTAAAAGATCTAACTGTAGCCTTCCATTGTTAGCCTCAAAGGCAAGTCAATGTGAATGCTAGATGGCAGAAAGCTCAGAGGGCTGCTGCCAGTCTCCGCCCTGGCTGGGGCTCTGGTTGTGACCTCGGAACACAAAGCAGAGCCCTCCCTACTCCCAGACCTGAAGCAAAAGACATCTGAATCCCTTTCCCTCCATGTGCTGCGTGATTGCCTCATTTTTATCTCTCTGTTCGGAGCCAATGAAAATGATTCAGGTGAATTGCAAGTTGTCTCTTTAGGGTTCTCAGAAAATGAAAGGATTTTATATCTGAGCACTCAGCGGGAGCAGATATAACTGATGTTCATTTTATTTATTTTTATATTTAAAGGGTTCTGAGGCAAAAGAAAAAAAAAAGCCTTTAAGCACGCTGACCTACCTGAAGAAACCCAACGTGTGCTAGCCTTCCTTACAGACTCCTGCACTGCTAATCCAAAGGCATTTCAGGATCATAATCCTGGGGTCGTCACCACTTGAAGTTATCCTAAATGCCTTGGAAGCCAGTGATGGATGGGAAAGAGAGTTATCTTTTGAAACTTTAAGATGTAAATTCAATGGAAGACATTCAACTGAAGGGGTGAGAGCAAAACATTCATCTCCTCCGAATATGGTTCTCTAAACTTCAACCACTTAAATTTATCTGACAGATGTAAAAACAGTCTCAGAAAAGGAAGTGGTGTTGTGTCTGACTCAGAGAATAAGATTACAGCACTTAGTCATCAGATACTTAGACAGGTGGTTTTTCTCAGTGAGAGCGTGCTGTGAGTCTTACCCTTGGACCCATTTCATCAGCATCACTGATTCCCACCCTTGCTAATACTCTGCCAAATGCTGAAGATAGAGTGGGAAACAAGATGGCGTTTCTGCCTTCATGGGGTTTCTAAGTATTGTGAGGACACGCAGGGAAAAGGGCATTTTTAATTCCTACCAATGAGAGACACACAGTGTGGGATGGTAATGTAGGAAGTCTGATGCATTTAGCGTATCACCTGAATGACGGAGTTAGTGACAGGGTGGACCTGGGGAGGGGGTGCGGAAGGTGCTGATGAAAAGTGGGGAACATTTCAGGCTAAGGCAGAGGCAACAGGCTCTTGCAAGAGAGGAGTTGGTCCTGGTTCAGTCTGGCTAGAACCTCTAGTCGTGGCAGGAACACTGGGTTGAATTGAAATTAGGGAAATAGTCAAGGTTCAGATTCGGAAGGTTCTCGTGATACTAGTCGAGGTGACCCATTCCATTCCTAAGGGAGTGTAGAGGCTGGATACATATGCCCTTTATCTGGTCAGTCTTCACCCTACTCATTTCAGGAGTAGCTGGCAGGGCTGGCTTCATGGGCATGTGATCAGTGCGATGGCCTTGTTCAGAAGGGTCCCAGGCTCAGAAGGGTCCCAGGCTTAGGGTTTAATGCTATGCGGTCACTGTCTTCAAATGTTTAATGATTTCGTATTTGAGTGTGTGTTTTCTAAATGACATCTGCAGAGACAATGGGACATGTGCAAGGAGCTTGGGGCCTTAGCCCAGGGGAGGTCCCACCCCCACCACCTCCTTGGAGTGGACTCTCAGCTCCTTGCTTTCCTGCTCCTGACACCCCAGACCCCACTGTGTCCCCCCTCCCCACCTCAGCTGTGACAACTAGCACCCTCTGTCCCTGGCAAGGGAACTGGGTAGGAACGTGGGGAGAACAGAGTCACGCATGTGCCCCCTGCAGTATCCCTGGACAGGCAGTGTGACCCTGTTCCTGCCCCAGGCTGGTAGTATGATAGCATGTTTGGTGGCAGCTGTGTTTCAGTGGGGACATGCATAACTCTGACCTGTCCTGATCCAGGTATTAATGCATCCTGGCACAGAGTTTTAAAGATCCTTCAGGGTCATCTGTCTGCCATAGGTTATGGGGGTAGGACCTAGGAAAGGAAAATGCTGTCTAAACTTCCCCAGGCCCTGCCTTCTGGTGGGAAATGGAGGTGGAGCAGGGGCATGGTCCAGCAGCTGGTGGGCAGGGGAAACTGTTGATGGTCAAGCCTGTGAGTGTGCCCCACCAAGGGCAGAGGCTTGGGTGCTTGGGTGCATGGGTTGGTCTGCGTTTGCCTGGTCAATGTCACAGAAGGGCTCCCTCAGCTACTTCTGTGCCTCTTTACCTCCTTCCAATCTTCTTGAACCTGGCTTGTGTCCATCCCTGCCAGCTTGAGGCACCTTTCAGGGACAAGCCACAAAATACAAATTGTGAAATGTCGATGATTCTACATAGAGGAGAAATGCTCTGATATTTGTGTGTGTTTATTATTATATATTTTATTTTTTAGTTGTGCAATAAAAAGACAACTTATGCTAATAATTTAACATTTTAATTTTTCTTTAGTTAGAATATTTAACTACAAATAAAAAATACTACAACAAGTCAAGAGATGGGGAAGGAAGAAAAAAAACCTCTGTGTACCTCTACTGACACTATTTTCCTGCTTTTCTTTTTTAAAGATTTTATTTATTTATTTGACAGAGAGATCACAGGCAGGCAGAGAGAGAGGAGGAAGCAGGCTCCCTGCTGAGCAGAGAGCCCGACGTGGGCCTCGATCCCAGGACCCTGAGATCATGACCTGAGCCGAAAGCAGAGGCTTTAACCCACTGAGCCACCCAGGCGCCCTATTTTCCTGCTTTTTGAACAAGAGTCCCACATTTTAATTTTGTACTGGGCCTGGAAATTATGTGAGCAGCCTTGGTAGCTGGAGGGTACAAATAAAGCTGTAGTAAGTGGTACTTTGGGGGGATGTTAAAATCTGACTTCATCTATAGTTTTGGGTGGCTATTAATCCATTCTGAAGCAGAGTTTCTCACCCTTCAGTGTCTATAAGAAATCACCTAGAGGGCTTAATAAAATGCAGATAACTGGTCCCCTCCCCTACAGTGTCTGATTCAGTAGGTTTAAGTTTGGGTTCAAGACTTTGCATTTCTTTTTCTTTTAAAAAAGATTTTATTTATTTATTTATCTGACAGAAAGAGAGAGAAAGAACACAGCAAGCAGGGGCAGAGGGAGAGGGAGAAGTAGTCTCCCCACTGAGCAAGGACCCTCCCCCACCAATGTGGAGCTCTGTCCTAGGACCCTGGGAGCATGACCTGAGCCACAGGCAGACACTTAGCTGACTGAGCCATCCAGGCGCCCTAAGATTTTGCATTTCTAACTAGTTCCCAGGTGATGTTGATGCTGCTGGTCTGAGACTGCACTTTGAGGACAACTTAACTAATGCTATCCTTGACTTTGTTCATACCTGCATAGAAAGCAGCAGTGCAAATTTAGATGTGAAGTGTCTGGTAGAACTTCTTCCTTGAGTGGAGATTAAATGAGCTGGAGAGTGACCTACAGAGACAAAATCCCAGAAGATGAACACTATCCTACTTTACAATTTGGGCCAGACTCAGGCCCAGCCCAATGTTTAGCCCTCAGGGCCAATTCAGACTGAAAACTCCCAGGAAGCAAGGAGAGAAGGCACTGGTGGTCTGCAGCTCCATGCTCCTTCTGCCCAGAGGTAATAAAAATCCTTCAGATCATGGTTGGGAAGGTAAGAGGGACTGTATAGAATTTTAGGGGGAAGGAAAAGGGGTTGGTTTCTGCTAATGGATGGTGGGACCCAACAAGCATACCCTTGGGTGAAGCAATTCTCAGGTTCACATATTTGAATGTTAGTTCCAGCAGCCAACATTTGAGGAGCTCTGTGCTTTAAATGGAAATCAAAAGCTAGAGATACACAGAGACCCCAGGGAGCAATTGATGAATGAGGCAATGATAAGGAGGAAGATTTCACTTGCACTCAAGTTGACCAGAAGCCCCAAATACTGCTGGTGAACCATCTTTTCCTTTTCCTTTAACAAAGAAGTCAGGGGAGAAGTGGTGATGATTTTGTGGCTGACACTAGTCAATAGTGCTTTTTAGTCCTCTTTTTTTCACACCACCCTCTGGACCCAGATAACCTGTGCCTAACATCTTTTCTCTCTTCTTTTCAAGTGTCCTTTCCTGCCCAGTTTCATCCTTCAGTTTAGTATTATTTCTGAAGTTTAGGCTTTCAGTAATACTCATCATGTTTCATTCTGAGTCGATTTAATCCACTTGTCCCTTAAAGACTGATAACTTGGAGCTAGGAAGCAAGGAGATGGCACAATTTTGGCAAGCTGATCCACTTTTCTGGTGGACCATGCCTCTTCTCAGAGGTCTCTCCCAGCTCCTGCTGAGTCTTCCCTCTGGTCACTGGTGATTAGGCCAAGGGTGGGTGCCTGATCTAAGCTGGGAAAATCAGGTTTCTCTTTCTGAGGATTTATATTTAGAACATAAAGATTGAATGCCGTCTTTGTTGTATGCTTGAAGCGAAAATGATATAAAGTCATGATTGGGGCAAACAAATTTGGCTTCATCTAGAGAGGAAGAGAGAATTAGCCAGATGCAAAGAAAGCAGCTCCTGTAGGATTTCCAGCTCCCGGCTCCAAAATCCTGTCTAAAGCATGGCTATGTGCCTCCTGCCTAAAGACTTGAAGACGTTTTGTCTCCCTACAACATTCATCCTTTTTCTTTAAAGCTAGCTTGAGAAGGTTTATCCCTAGTAACTATGTCATCTTTGCCCACAGGATTAACACCAAGCTCTATGTACAAGGATCCTGAGCTCCTACAGACTGACAAGTTATGAGGGAAAGTCCCTGTGCTGTAACTGAAGTTACTTGAGGTCAACTGCGTGTATGAGTTATGGAATGATTTTAAGTCAAATCACTAACATCCAAGTGATCCCAAATCTTTACCTATATATCCCTTAAGGTTTCCAAAGGATCTGGGTTTTTTTGGTACCATAAATATAATATTTTTTTAAAAAATAAGGCACTTAGAGCATTTCCACCAACCTCCTTGAAACTTACAAATCTGTAGTCCCTGGTGAGAAGGCACAGTACTTCTGTATGTGCTTATTTATAAAACGTCTTTCAAAATCCTGAGGTTCTTTCCTCACCAGTGAGAACTCCTCAGGAAAGCCTGCAATGCCCAAGTTTATATTTCTTTCTTGTGGTGAGAGCACAATTTTGGCCCGGCAGAAAATCAGACAAGCAAATGAGATATACCTCTTGAAAGGTCACCACTGTGAGAAGTGTGGGAGCCAGAGAGAAGGCTTATTGCCAATCTCCTCCCAGACACATGGCAGGCAGGTTGGGTTCCCTGAATAATTGCTCTTTTTGGCTCATAAAAAATTGTGATATTTATAGGTTTACTCAGAGTAGGAGAATCATATTAAAAATTTTTGTGTCCCCTGCCCCCACCCCTAACACAAAGCCAGTGTTTGGTATATAGATGCTCAAAACATGTTGAATCGTATGTAGTAGTAGTAGTAGTAGCAGTAGTAGTAATAGTTAATAGTAATTATAATGGCAATATAACATCTATAAAAGCCAACATTTATTGAGTACTCATCACTGGTCAACAACTTAATATATACTACTCAATTTAATCCTTATAATAAGCCAATGAGGTAAATAAAATTACTATCCCCTTTTTACAGGTAAGGAAGCTGAGTCATGGGGCTAAGTAATTTTCTCAAAGTCACGGTGGTGTGAGGTAGAGCCAGGAATAACACCCAATTTTGATTACGGGTTTCAAGTGCTTAATCACACTATACTGCCTATTTTCTCCCTCTTCCAGATGAGGCAGCTGAGCTTCATAGCTATATAGCTTGATGAGTAGGGTATTGGGAGAGTGAGAGCCCAAATTTGATGCTACCAGTAGCAACTGGCTTTTCTACTACATCACAGACATTTCCTTAAGTTTCTCTGTATTTTCTTTCTTATGAATTATGGACTCTAATTTCATTTATTTCAAGCAAATTAATTTAGATATTGAATCCATCCAAGTCACTTTAAAAGAATAATGAACAAAGATTACTTGTTACTTAAGTGTAAGATTAAAGACTGGGAAAGGAAAACAAAAGTTATTCATAAGAATTTCTGTTTGAGGTTGAAATGTTCATTTATTGACCCATAATTTTTCAGATTAGTTTATGCTCCTGTAGAAAATCTGTGAAGTGTAGGAATTCAGCTGCCATTTCTTCCATTTCAGAAGATTTGCTAGGTGGTTCCTATCTATCTTCATTTAAATCTCCAAGGTAGGATGTTGGGACCTCCTGGCGCCCGCTAGTGGAAGTTGGCTGGGGTGGCCTCTTAGGCTTCTCCAGAATACTTCTGTATATGTGACCTAGCTGAATCTTCCCGCCCTCGGCTCTTAGTGGAGGGCAGACTGGGGAACTTAGCCCCACCCAGCAGTCCGGCCTGAAATCCGCCTAAGGCCTTAGTGATAGCCACTAATGAGCTCCTATTGGCCCCTCCTACTTCTTTTACTCCCTCCTTTCCTCTCTATATAACTGTGTCTCTGATACAATAAAGCTGAGATTGCTGCGCCTTCATGGCTGACTCAACTCCCGGCTGGTGTGGTTTCTTTCCCGGTTTCAGGGGGTGGCCGGGCCGGTTTCAGGGGGTGGCCCGGCCGTCGACACTTACCATCTTGCTCAGCCCCCGGAGGGTAACAGGCTGGTCCAGTTATCCTTCCCCCGCACCAGTGTTGCGGAGAGAGCAACAGTAGGAGTAATACCAGTTGCACAGTCAAATAAGACATCCATCATTGTATGCCCTCCTCATAACAATTTGGCATCTATCCATGGACAAAAGTGCCTTAGTGAGAGCTATGGGATCCAGCATTATATGCCCAAGGACCTGGGAGTAGTGCTGCTCATCCATGTGCTGGGAAATGGGCATACTGGCCTCAGCCTCAGCTGTGACCCTAAAGTGGCTCATGAAGTGGCTCCAGCATCTCTTGGTCATGGCCTGAGAACACCAAGAGAACACTGTCTTAGACAATCACCCTTGGACAAAAAGCCTTTGTAGAAGTCCAGGTTTCTGGCAGAGAAGTTGTAGAACATTATTGGAACAAAAAGGAAATATGAGTTTTGATGCCATGGAGAGAGTAAGAGAAATAATTCACCCTTCCCCCAAGGTGGCACATTCCAGAATCAGACAAGACTTTCTTGGCCCATGATTTTTCCCATGGGAGAATGTGAGAGCCTGTGAGTAAGTGCCTGGGGCTCTTCCAATTGTGTGGAATCACACACACACACACACACACACACACACACAAACCAAATAGAAATGCTACAGCTGAAGAATATAATGAATTAAATGAAAAAATGCAATAGAGAACATTAACAATAGCAGAATTAATCAAGCAGAAGAAAGAATCTGAATTAGAGAACAAGAACTTTGAAATTATCCAGTCAGCAGAGAAAGAAGAAAAAAATGAAAAAGAGTGAAGAAATAATTCCATGATCTGTGGAATACTATCACAAGCACCAATTTATAAATTATTGGATTTCCAGAGGAAGAGAGGGAGAAGAGGAAAGGAAACTTATTTTAAAAATTCCTGAGTATATAAAATCTGGAGAGATATTTGGATATCCAAGTTCATGAACCTCATGTGTCACCAAACAAACTCAACTTAAAGAGATTCTCTTCAAGAGACATTATAATAAAAGTGTCAAAACACAAAAACAAAGAAAGAATCTTAAAAGTATCAAGAGAAAGTAACGAGGGATCCTGCATAAAGCCGACATATTACAGGCCAGGAGAGGGCAAGCTTATACATTCAAAGTGCTGGAAGAGAATTGCCAACCAAAAATATTCCTTCCAGTAAAGCTGTCCTTTGGAAAAGGAGAGATAAAGACTATCAGACAAACAAAAGCTGAGAGACTATATCACCACTAGACCTGCCTTACAAGGAATGCTAAAATGAATTCTACATGCTGAAATGAATGAATACTAATTAATAACATGAAAACATATAAAAAGATACAATATACTGGTACAGTAAGTATAGACAAATTCATAATATGCTAATACAATAATATGGTGGTGTGTTAATTACTTACCTCTACTATAAAGATTAAAGGACAAAGTTTTAAAAATATACCTACAAGAAGATGGTGGAGTAGGAGGACCCAAGGCTCACCCGGTCTCACAGATACAATTAGATAAGACCCACAACAATGTAAATAACCCAGAAAATACCCAAACACTGACAGAACCAATTCTCCAAGGTTAAATGTAGAGAAGAGAACATATGAAAGAGGGTAAGAAGGGCAGAGATGCATTCAGGAAAAAAACTGACCTGTGGGACTGTGTGAAAGAGGGAGAGATGTGGTGGGGATGGAGAGGAGAAAGGAGAAGACTCCTCACACCAGACGCCCCAGGCAGGGACAGGGGACTCACACTGGGAAGAATTCCTGTAACATTTGGCTTTGAAAGCCAGAGAGACCTAACTTTATAAGTTCTTTCAATCAGTGGGGCTTCAAACCTAGAACTTTATTTATTTTTTTATTTAAATTCCGCTAATTAACATATAGTATATTATTAGTTTCAGAGGTAGCGTCCATTGATTCATCAGTCTTATATAATACCCAGTGCTCATTATATCACATGCTCTCCTTAATGTCCATCACCTTGTTAACCCACCCCCAACTCCCTCCCATCCAAAAACCGTCAGTTTATTTCCTATGATTAAGAGTCTCTTATGATTTTTCTCCCTTTCTGATTTCATCTTGTTTTATTTTTCCCTCCCTTCCCCCATGATTCTCTGTTCTGTACACACCTAGAACTTTATTTTTTAAAATATTTTATTTATTTATTTGAGAGAGAGAGTGATAGAGTGAGCAAGATAGAGAGCATGACTGGGGAGGGGCAGAGGGAGAAGCAGACTCTCCACTGAGCAGGGAGCCAGATGTGGGGCTCGATTCTGGGACCCCGGGATTATGACCAGAGCTGAAGACAGATGCTCAACAAATTGAACCACCCAGGGGCCACAACACCTAGAACTTTAAGAATTAGCAACATGGCTCTGGAATAGTTGGAGAGTAAGAAGAAACTGAGTCCCCACCCTTAAAGATAACAATGAACAGGTCTAATGGGATAGAGCATAGAAGCAACAATTTGAAAAATGCTTTGAGTATACTGGAAGAAGATTTATTTACTAATCTCAGGGCATGTGCTGGAGGGCTGGATCTTTGGGAGACTTCTCCAAGAACAAAAAGCTGGTGGGTACTATTTCACCCCATCTCCCCAGTCTAGATAAATAGATACCTGTGAGAACCAGCATAGTGCAAACACTTTCTACCTAATTTGTTAATGGTGCATCCCACCCCACTGAGCTTCTAAGGGTCTTCCTGCTCCAACCTGGCAGATCTCAGCAGTTTTCCCAGGTGACTCCTGGTACCCTCCCACAGCTGACCAGAATCCCTCCCCAGAGTCTCCTGTGGACCTGCCTCTTCTAATATACTCTTGACTCAAGCCCATACAAAGAGGGGCCACAAACATGTCAGTGTGGAAGCAGCCCTGATATGGGCCAGCACCACTCCAGGTGACCCTTTCCCCAGGAGATGGGTAGATTACACATACACCAGTCTGACTACAGGCCCCACCTACCAATAAAAGCTTCTCTGGGGACAACACAGGGAAATCACCTTGCAGTTCAGTAATACTACATCTCTAGCAAATATCTGGTGGACTCAGCTCAAGTTTCAAGAGGCCCCAGACCCACTAACAACAGAGGGTCAAACCCTGACCATAATAGGCAAAGAAATCCATTGCCGGTGACAGGACTGAAGGGAAAAGTGGCTCACCACAACAGTACACTGTATCCAAAACACACAGGAGACACCCTTGAAGCAGCAGGTTCTGGTTAACAGGGGACACTGCCCTGCAGGGCGCTATAGGACTTTTTCAAAAGGTAACAACTTTCAAGAGCAGGAGACATAGTTGATTTTCCTAACACAGAGAAACAGACGCAGACAGATAGAAAAAATGAAGAGACAGAGGACTATGTTTCAAATGAATGAACAAGACAAAATCACAGCAAGAGAGCTGAATGATTTGGAGATAAGTAATGTGGCTGATAGAGAATTTAGAGTAATGGTCATAAAGATACTCATGGACTTAAGAAAAGGGGATGACCTCAGTGAGACCCTCAACAAAGAGACAGAAAACATTAAAAAGAATCAATTGGAGATGAAGAACTCAATAACTGATTTAAAAGTATAAGAGATGAAAGAAATAGTAGACTAGAGGAAGCAGAAGAACAAATAAGTGACCTGGAGGACAGAATAATGGAAAGCAACTAAACTGAACAGCAGAGAGAAAAAAATAATAGTACAAAATGAAAATAGACTTAGGGAACTCAGCAATCCTATCAAGTGTAATAACATTCACATTGCAGGGATCCTAGGAGAAGATAGAGAAAAGGGGGCAGAAAATTTACTTGAAGAAATAATATCTGAAAACATCCCTAATCTGAGGAAGGAAATAGAAATCTAAATCCAGGAGGCACAGAGAGTTCCCAACAAAATCAACCCAAGGAAGTCCACACTAAGACACAATAATAATGACAAAAAGTAATGGTAAAAAAAGAATTTTAAAAGCAGCAAGAGAAAAGAAAACAGTTACATACAAGGGGAACCCCATAAGGCTAACAGTGGATTTCTCACTGGAAATTTTGCATATGAGAAGAGAGTGGCATGATATATTCCAAGTGCTGAAAGAAAAAAAAAACTGCAACCAAGAATACTCTATCTCACAAAGATATCATTTAGAATAGAGGGGGAGGTAGCAATTATCCAAGCAATAGCTAAGTTGAAAAAGACCGTTAGTGGCAAGACAGAATCTCTAAGGGTGGAAGTGAAAGCCGACCTGGCAGAGGTTAAAAATGCTATCAATGAGATCCAATCTAATCTAAATACTCTAACAGCTAGGGTAAGTGAAGCAGAAGATCACATTAGTGGTCTAAAACACAGATCGATTGAGATGTAGGAGCAGGAGAAGTCTTGTAACAAGCAGCTAAAATCCTATGAATTAGGGAAATAAATGATGCCATGAAACACTCCAAAATCAGAATTGCTGGGATCCCTGAGGGAGTTGAGAGAGAGAGAGAAGACTAGAAGACATGGTTGAACAAATCTTGGATGAAAATTTCCCTAATTGGGGGAATGAAACAAGTGTTCATGTCCTAGAGGCAGAGAAGACACCCCTCAAGATCAACAAGGCTAGAAAAACCTCCAGGCATATAATTGTAAAATTCATGAATTATAAATTCAAAGAATATGTCTTAAGGGCAGCTAAGGGGAAGAGATCCCTTACATACAGAGAGAGGACCATCGGAATAATTTCTAGACCTGTCCACAAAAACCTGGCAAGCCAGAAATGGCTGGCAAGACATATTCAGGAAATTAAATGGAAAAAAAATGCAACCAAGGATAATGTACCCAGCAAGGCTGACTTTCAAAATGGGTGGAGATATAAAAAGCTTCCAGGATCCACAAGGTCTAAAAGATTATGTGACCACCAAGCCAGCACTACAAGAAATATTAAGGGGGGTTCTATAAAAGAAGAAAGAGCCCAAGAGTGACACAGAACAGAAATTTACAGAGGCAATCTATAGAAACAAGGACTTCATAGAACAGAAGGAGAGGTAAAGAGTGTACTAGAAAAGTTAAAGGAATTCATGACCACTGAATGAGCCCAAAAGAAATGTTAAAGGGGACTTTTTGAGGAGAAAGGAAAGACCATAAACATACGTAAGAAAAGAAGGAAGCACAAAGGCAGTAAAATCAAATTCATCTATAAAATTCAGCCAATGTATTCACAAAATAAAAGGATATAAAGCATGACACCATATGCTAAAATTTGGGGTTGGGGGAGATGAATAATATTTAGTGCTTTTAGATTGAGTTCAAATTTAAGTAACCATCAACTTGATATAGATTGCTATATGCTATAAGCTTTGCAATATATAGACTCCTATATAAATCTAATGGTAACTACAAATCAAAACCAGCAACAGATATGCAAAAAATGAAGAGAAGTATTTCAAGTATATCACTAAAGAAAGCCAGCAAACTGTGAGAGAAGACAGCAAGATAAGTGTGTGTGTGGGGGAACAGAGAACTATAAAAACAACCACAAAATAAGTAACAAAATGGCAATATGTACATACTTATCAATAATTACTTTGAATGTAAATGGACTAAATGCTTCAATCAGAAGACATGGGGTAACAGAATGGTTTTTTTTTTAAAAGATTCATCTTTATGCTGTCTACAAGAAACTCACTTCAGACCTAAAGATATCTGCAGATTGAAAGCAAAGGGATGGAAAAGTATTTATCATGCAAATGGAAATGAAAAGAAAGCCAGGGTAGCAGTACTTATATCAAATAAAATAGACTTTAAAACAAAGACTAAAATAAGAGACAAAGAAGGATGCTATATAATCATAGAGGGGAAAAATCAAACAGGAAGATATAACAATTTAAAATATATATGCACCCAACATGGGAACACCCAAATACATAAAGCAGCTATTAACAAACATAAAGAAAGTAATCAAGGGGCACCTGAGTGGCTCATTCAGTTAAGCATATGACTCTTGGTTTTGGCTCAGGTCATGATCTCAGGGTCATGGGATGGAGCCCCATGTCAAGCTCTGTTCTCAGCATGGAGTCTGCTTATCCTTCTCCTTCTGCTTTTCCATCTCCCTTTGCTCCTCTCTCTCCCTCTGCTCCTCCCCCTACTTGCACTCTCTCCCTCTTTCAAATAAATAAATAAAATCTTAAAAAAGTAATCAATAGTAATACAACAATAGTAGGGGACTTTAATACCCACTTACATCACCAGGCAGATCATCCAAACAAAATCAACAAGACAGCAGTGACACATTAGACTAGATGGATTTAACAGATATATTCAGACCACTCTATCCTAACAGAACAGACGACACATATTTTCAAGTGCACATGGAACATTCTCCAGAATAGATCACATATTAGGTCACAATAAAGGCCTCAACAACTTAAAAGAGTCAACAAATTAAAATGAAGTCATATGCATCTTTTCCAACCATGACAATGTGAAACTAGAAATCAACGGCCAGAAAAATCTGGGAAGAAGACAAATACATGACGGTCAAATATCATGCTACTAAACAATGAATAGGTCAACCAGAAAATCAAAGAGGAAATAAAAGAAACACATGGAGACGAATGAAAAGGAAAACACAATCCTCTAAATCTTTGAGTTGCAGCAAATCTGTTCTAAGAAAGAAGTGTAAAGCAATGCAGGCCTACCTCAAGAAGCAAGACAAACTCAAACGAACTAACTTTACACTTAAAGTAGTTAGAAAAAGAAAAAAAAACCCAAAGCCCAAATCCAGCAAATTTGAGCAGAAATAAACAAAATAGAAACTGAAAATATGCAATACGGCCGATCAATGAAACCAGGAGCTGGTTCTTTGAAATGATAAACAAAATTGGTAAACCTCTAGCCAGATTCATCAGAGAGAGAGGGGGGGGGGACTCAGAATCAGACAGAAACGAAGAAGAAGAAATAAAAACAAACACTGCAGAAATACAAAGGATTATAAGAGAATATTATGAAAAATTATATGCAAATAAACGTGACAGACTAGAAGAAATGGATAAATTCCTAGGAACATATAACCTCCCAAAACTCAATCAAGCAGAAATAGAACTTTTGAACAGACCAATTACCAGCAATGAAATTGAATCAGTAACCAAGAAACTCCCAAAAAACAAAAGTCCAGGATCAGATGGCTTCACAGGTGAATTCACTCAAGCATTCAAAGAAGAGTTAATACCCATTATCCTCAAATTATTCCAAAAAATAGAAGAGGGAGGAAAACTTCTAAATCCATTCTATGAGGCCAGCATTATCCCAATACAAAAACCAGATAAAGACACTACAAGAGAGAGAAAGAGAGAGAGAGAGAGAGAGAGAGAGAGAGAGAGAGAGAGAACGAGAACTACAGGGCCATATCTCTGATGTACATAGTTGTAAAACATCCTCAACAAAATATTGACAAACTGAATCCAACAACGCATTAAAAAAAATCTTTCACCATAATCAAGTGGGATTTATTCTCAGGATGCAAGGGTGGTCCAATATTTGTAAATCAGTCAATGTGATACATTACATCAACAAGAGAAAGGATAGAAAACCTTATGAACATCTCAATAGATGCAGAAAAAATGTTTAACAAAGTACAATATCCATTCATGATAAAAACCTTCAACAAGGTAGGTTTAGAGGGAATATACCTCAACATAATAGAGGCCGCATATGAAAACCCCATAGTTAACATTTTACTCAATAGTGAAAACAGAGAGCTTTCTTCCTAAGATCAGGAACAAGACAAGGATGTCCACTCTCACCATTATATTCAACATAGTACTTGAAGTCCTAGCCACAGCAATCAGACAACAAAAAGAAATAAAAGACATCCAAACAGGTAAAGAAGAGGTAAAACTGTCACTATTTTCAGATGACATGATATATACAGAAAATCCTAAAGACTCCATCAAAAAGCTACTAGAACTAATAATTAAATCAGTAAGGTTACAGGATACAAAACCAATATAGAGAAATCCATTGCATTTTTATACACATAATAGAGCAGCAGAAAGAGAAATTAAGAAAACAATTCCATTTACAATTGCACCAAAATAATAAAATACACAGGATTAAACATAACAGAAGTGAAAGACCTGTATTCTGAAAACTATAAAAAATTAATGAAATAAATTAAAGATGACACAAACGAATAGAAAGACATTGCATGCTCACAGATTAGAAGAGCAAATATTGTTAAAATGTCCATACTACCCAAACCACAGATTTAATGCAATTCCCATCAAAATATCAACAGCATTTTTCACAGAACTAGTACAAATAATCCTAAAATTTGTATGGAACCACAAAAGACCTTGAAAGCCCAAGCAATCTGAAAAAATAACAAAACTGTAGGTATCACAATCCCAGATTTCAAGATATATTATAAAGCTGTAGTCATCAAAATGGTGTGGTACTGGCACAAAAATAAACATATAGATCAATAGAACAGAATAGAAAACTCAGGAATAAAGCCATGGCTAAATGGTCAGTTGATCTTTGACAAATGAGCTAAGAATATTCAATGGGAAAAAGATGATCTCTTCTACAAATGGGGTTGGGAGAAAATAGATAGCTACATGCAAAAGAATGAAACCAGACCACTTTCGTGCACCACACACAAAAATAAACTCAAAATGGATTTAAGACCTAAATGTGAGACCTGAAACCATAAAAATTCTAAAAGAGAATGCAGGAAGTAATTTCTCTGACATTGACTATAGCAACATTTTTCTAGATATGTCTCCTGAGGCAAGAGAAACAAAAGTACAAATAAACAATTGGGACTATATCAAAATAAAAAGCTTCTGCATAGCAAAAGAAATAACCAAAAAAACCAAAAGGCTACTTACTGAATGAGAGAATATATTTGCAAATGACATATCTAAGAAAGGGTTAGTATCCAAGACATAAAAGGAACCTTTAAAACTCAACACACAAAAAGACAAATAATCTACTTAAAAATGGGCAGAGGACATGAACAGACATTTCTGCAAAGACAACATGCAGACAGCCAAAGACACATGAAAAGTTGCTCAACATCATTCATCATCAAGGAAATGCATATCAGAATCACACTGAGACATCATCTCACACCTGTCAATATGGCTAAAATTAAAAAAAAAAACACACAAGAAACAATTGTTGGTAAGGATGTGGAGAAAGGGGAACCTTCACACACTGTTGGTGGGAATGCAAATTGGTACAGCACCTATAGAAAACAGTAGGGAGGTCCCTTGAAAAATTCAAACTAGAACTACCATATGAGCCAATAATTTCACTACCACACATGTTCCCAAAGAATATGAAAACACGAATTTGAAAAGATATATGCACCCCTGTGTTTACTGTATCATTATTTACAATAGCCAAATCATGGAAGCAGCCCAAGTGCCCATCAATAGACAAATGGATGAAAAAGTGGTATTTGTAGGGGTGCCTGGATGGCTCAGTCATTAAGCATCTGCCTTCGGCTCAAGTCGTGATCCCAGAGTCCTGAGATGAGCCCCGCATTGGGCTCCCTGCCCAGAGAGAAGCCTGCTTCTCCCTCTCCCATTCCCCCTGCTTGTGTTCCCTCTCTAGTTGTGTTTCTGTCAAATAAATAAATAAAATCTAAAAAAAAAAAGAAGTGCTATACATATATATCACTTCTGCCCAGCCATAAAAAATGAATGAGATCTTGGCCATTTTCAATGACATGGATGGAGCTAGAGAGTTTAATGCTATGCAAAATAAGTTAGGCAGAGAAAGGCAAATACCATATTTTATTTATATGTGGGATTTAAGAAACAAAACGTATAAGCAAAGGAAAAAAGAGAGACAGACCAATAAATAGACTCTCAGCTATAAAGAACACACTGATGGTTACCAGAAGAGCCAGGGGTGGGGGATGGGTGAAATAAATGATGGGAATTGAGGAGTGAACTTGTGATGAGCACTGGGTGTTGTACAGAATTGTTGAATAACCATACGGTACACCTGGAACTAATATAACACTAGGTTAACTATACTGGAAGTAAAATTTAAAAAACAAAAATAAAAATATACCTGCAACAATGTTTATTACAGCATTATTCATAATGGCTAAGATATGGAAAAGATATGGAAAAATTCTAAATGTCCACTAATGGATGAATGGATAACAAAGTTGTGATCTAGGGGCACGTGGGTGGCTCAGTTGTTAAGCATCTGCTTTTAGCTCGGATCATGATCTCAGGGTCCTGGGATCAAGCCCTACATCAGGCTACCTGTTCAGCAGGAAGTCTGCATCTCCCTCTGACCCTCCCCTTCCCCTGCTCATTCTCTCTCTCTCTCTCTCTCTCTCTCTCTCTCTCTCTCTCCCTCTCTCTCTCTCCCCTGCATGTGCTCTCTCTCTCAAATAAATAAGTAAATAAAATATTTTAAAAAATATTTTTTTATTTATTTGAGAGAGAGTGAGTGAGGAAGAGCATGAGAGGGGAGAAAGTCAGAGGGAGAAGCAGAATCCCTGCGGAGCTGGGATTTCGATGTGGGACTTGATCCCAGGACTTCAGGGTCATGACCTGAGCTGAAGGCAGTGGCTTAACCAACTGAGCCACCCAGGTGCCCCAATAAATAAAATCTTTAAAAAAGAAAAACAAAGTTGTGATCTAGATCTAGATCTAACTTATATATCTGTATCTCCTATTGGTTTAGTTTCTCTGGAGAATCCATACTAATATAGAGAGTAATACATCAATATCACTTACAAATAGAGGTAGAAAAATCCTATAGGTAGATATTACCAAATCTATTCAAGTAGTATTTCTTAGAAATAGAAAACCATAATCTAAAATGTAAGGTTAGTTCAAAATTAGAAAATTAGTATTCATTACATTGATAGGTTAAAAATTGATAGGTTATACACTGTATAACCATCTTTCTAGATGCAAAAAGGCACTTTGAGTGAAATAGAAACATACGATCATAAACAATTCTTTCCAAACTAGTGATATAAGGGGATTTTCTTTACCTAATAAAGATTATCTAACAAAAATCTATAGCAAACATCATACATAACAGTAAAGTGTTAGAATCATTTCCCTTCAGAGGGAAATAATGCAAACATGTTTACTATCATTGCCTTTATTCTTTAGAGCATTGTCAAGTACATATATATAAGAAAAAAGTAAAGGTCATAAAGACTAAAGAGGAAGACACACAATTACCATTATTTATTAGAACAATTACAGCAGTGTGATAATGACATAAACCAGAATCTTTCTAACATACCTTTCACAATTTTTATTGTACATAAAAAATTATTAGACTCTCAAAAGAGCAGAAGAATTGACTAGTGATTAAGAGACAAATAGTCAAAGAATTAGACTCAAAAGTGTCTCAGATACTGGAGGTAACAGATAAGGACTTGGAAAGTAACTATAATTTATATGTTAAAGAAAGTGGAAGAAAAATGGACGAGATGAACGAAAAGACAGACTGTTTAAATGAAGAGTTTAAATCTATAAAAAATCAGGTGGACATCCTAGAATTACAAAATGTAGTATCTAAAATTAAGATATCATCACATGACTTTAACAATAGGCTGGATACAACAGAAAACAGGATTGAGGAACTCAAAGACAGGCCTACAGAAAATATTCCAACTGAAGCCCAAAAAGAAAAAGAATGAAAAATAACTTAAAAATCAACCAGAAGGGGCGCCTGGGTGGCTCAGTTGGTTAAGCGACTGCCTTCGGCTCAGGTCATTATTCCGGAGACCCAGGATCAAGTCCCACATAGGGCTCCCTGCTCGGCAGGAAGCCTGCTTCTCCCTCTCTCACTCCCCCTGCTTGTGTTCCCTCTCTGGCTGTGTTTCTCTCTGTCAAATAAATAAAATCTTTAAAAAGCTAACAGAGGTTGGGACATGATAAAAAAAAAAATCTAACATATATGTAAGTGTAAGTGCTGGAATGAGAGAAGGAAGATAATGTAACAGAAACAGTATTTGAGGATTTAGGTTGAGAAGTTTCCAAGTCTACAGAAAGATACAAACCCATATGTCCAAGAAGAAGGATAAATAATAATAAAGCCATATCTAGGCATATAATAGTCAAACTGTTGAAAACCAAAAATGTAGAGAAAATTCTAAAAGTTGTCTAAAGGAATGAAAGACTTATTACTTTCAGAACAAGAATTATGAATGACTTCTCTTTTTCTAAGATTTTATTTATTTGAGAGAGAGAGAAAGTGCACAAGAGAGCATGAGTGGCAGGGGGAGGGGAGAGGCAGAGGCAGAGGGAAAGGACTTAGCAGACTCTCAGTCGAGTAGGGAGCACAATGTGGGGCTCAATCCCAGGACCCCAGGATCATGATCTGAGCGGAAGGCAGATGCTTAACTGACTGAGCCACTCAGGCGCCCCATGAATGGCTTTTTTTTTCTTTTTTCTTTTTTGAAACATGGATGGTCCTAGAGGGTATTATGCTAAGTGAAATAAGTCAGACACAGAAAGACAAATACTATATGATTTCATTCAATCTAAATCTAAAAAACAAAACAAATGAACAAACAAAATAAGACAGAAACAGATTCAAATACAGAGAACAAACATGGTTGATAGAAAGGAGGGGAGTGGGGAATGAGCAAAATACCGAAAGGGATTAAGAGATACAAGTTTCCAGTTATAAAATAAATAAGTCATAGGAATGACAATTACAACATAGGGAATTTAGTCAATAATATTGTAATAACTTGGCATGTGGCAGATGGTGACTACACTTATCATGGTGATCATTTCATAATGCATATAAATGTTGAATCACTATCTTATACACCCGAAACTAATATAATATTATATGTCTATTGTACTTCATTTAAAAAAAAAGAGAGAGAGGGGCGCCTGGGTGGCTCAGTTGGTTAAGCGACTGCTTTCGGGTCAGTTCATGATCCTGGAGACCCGGGATAGAGCCCCACATCGGGCTCCCTGCTCAGCAGGAAGCCTGCTTCTCCCTTTCTCACTCCCTCTGCTTGTGTTCCCTCTCTGGCTGTGTTTCTCTCTGTCAAATAAATAAATAAAATCTTTAAAAAAAGAGAGAGAGAGAGAAACTGTGGAAGCCAGAAGATAATGGGATTACATCTTTGAACTACTGAAAGACAAAAATCAAACCACCAAACTACATTTTATGTAGAGAGATAACATCCTTCAAAAAATGAAGGCAAATAACAATGTTTTCTGACAAACAAACCTGAGAGATTTTATCATCAGCGGACTCACACTACATGAAACATTAAGGGTTCTTCACTATAAGGGAAAATGATCCCAGATAAAAGCACAGAGGTACAAGAACGAATGAAGAACACCGAAAAGAAGTAAATATGTGGCCATATATAAAATACTATTGTCTATTTAAGCAACAATAACAATGTCTCTTGTGGGGTTTTTAAAATATGCAGAAGTAAAATAAGTAGCAACAACAGTAAAATTGGTAAAGGAGGGGGTACGTAGAGTCAGTGTGGTAAAGTTCTTGTACTGAGAACATGGTAAAAATGTTGATTTAAGGTATAGACTGTAAGAAGTTAAAAATTTGTAATTTCTAAGATAATCACTAAAATGTTGATGTTAATAGGTACAACTACAAAGCTAAAAGAAGAGATAAAGTAGAATAATGAAAATATTTAAATAATAAAAAAAACAATGTGGTAATTGTACAGGGCTAAACAAATACATTGGTAGACAGCCTAAGGAACGCAAAAGGAGATCTTAGCATATGTGGAAATATAATAAAGTTTATATAATTTTCTTTTCCAAAACAGTCTCCTGAAATGTCCACCATTTGCTCTTAGTTTTAATATATAGAAATTTAAAATACACAGACATACAGACACACACACACACTTCACATAGTTGAAGATGATTACTGGTCCCTCTTTATTCTGATTTCTCTGGCCCTTGACTTTTTTTTATCTTGTGATGTGATTTCTCCACCCTTTATCACACCATGATTTCTGTCCTGGGCCCACTCCATTTTGTCGGTGTCTTTAAAAAGTGCTTTCCAGAAAGGGGTACAACATTTCAGGGGTGGTCCGACTATTATAGAATGGTATGGAATTCTGATAAATTCACATTTGTTATGTATTTCAGGAAGATTCTCCTTATTGCTGTATACTTGAGCTTAAAGATAATGGAAACATCTACATCTCATTCCACACTTAAGTCTATTCATCTATTCATCCTCTACTCTCATGCTATAAGTTGGCCTTATGAAGCGAAATTCAGGAACTTTAGATACTCTTTATTATCTTTCTTCTCATTGGGTCTGTGTCATAATTCTAGCCTGAATTCATGTTGGACCCCAAATCTGTCATCCTGATACATTGCTAACCCCACCTACCATATTCCTCAAATTTGATCATTAATAATTACATAAATTATATAATTTCATAAACATATGGAATAGGATAGGCTCAAAATGTCACATCATGTAGATTCTCTGACAGTAAGAGCTGTACATTGGAAAGGGTCAGCTAAAAAGAGTCCTTAAAGTCCATTATAGATAGAAGCCTTTGTGTGTCACAGTTTGTGTAGAGGTGATGCACAGAAATGGAGTAGTGAACAAAACAAAGAAACTTGGGGAGGAGAGAGGCAGCTAATGTTTTGATGGGTGGAAATGTCATTGAGACCACTATTGGGCTCATCAAATAATCTACCTCCTCTATTCTCCTAGCTTCTGAATACAAGCCACTTCAAAGGCAGTTTTAAAATCTGTTTCCTTTTCCCTCTTATTCTTTTTACTCCTGGAAAATTCCTGCTCATCTCTCAAGTACCAATGCAAACATCACTTTCTTTCTGTTCTATCTTTGACTCTTTACTTTTATCCTCTACTCCTATCATAGCAATAAATAATGGCTTACTCATATGTGTTCCTCTAGCTTAATATTCATTCTGAAATATTACAGCCAATGATTTATGTCTGACTCACTAGTTTTTGTTTTTGAGAACAGAACTCAGGCCTGACTTGTTTTGTTTTCCCAGTGGCTTGCACAGGGCTTGGTCCATAAGAGGTGCTCAAGAAATATTTATTAAATTTTTAAAAAGCACCTTATACCCACTCCTCAAATTAAAGTAGACCTACCTAAGGGGCCAGGAATGTAAACTTCAGTTGTTTGGATTGTTGAAATTAAAAAAATGCTATACATATTCTTATGCTGCTGTGCTCTGGACAGGATTTCTAAAGTCCTTTCTATCTTTTTTTTTAAATTGTTTAATTGAAAGACTGGCCTCAAAGTATTTGGTCATGGTGCTAAGGACCCAGTATTCTGCACAAATAAAGAAAAGGATTGAAATACTTTAGCCATGGGATAAAGGGCCCCAAAGGAATGGTGACATGCAGGACCAGAAGGAAAATTTACCTATTATATAAATTAGAAAAAGGTAGCTGACCTCAATGAAATGTATTCAGTTTTAGTTATAAAGCCTTCACCATGCATATGTGAGTATGCATTTGGTGGGGGGGATGGAAGTGGGGTGTGGCAAAATGTTAGGAAAAAGGAAGAGGAGGCATGAAAGAGAAGACATGTATAGTAACTAAAGCCTGGTGCCTACAAAGTATGCTATGAATATTTGCTGGTTGATTGAATGAATGGAGAAATGAGTGAGTAAGTGTTTGGTCATGAGTGCAATAGAGAAAGCTACTTTGGGTGATAGAAAGTAAAAGAATTCTAGATTATTAGCATGAGCAGAGAAATTAGGTAAAGAAGAGGAAGGATTTGAAATGAAATATAAAATGTGGCCCCAAAAATAAGGGGGAAAAAAGGGTAAAAGAGTATATTCAGTGGTTGGAGGGAAAACTTTGGGTTTTAAACATAGGTTTCCCAAAGTGGACTCATTGGTATGATCTGATGTATTGGAAGATCCATCTCACCTTACCTAGTAAAAATCTTGAGTTTAATAAATAGCTATGTATGAGGCACTGAGTTAGGAAGAGGAGTTTCATTGTTTTGATGACAATTTTATAAGCTGAGTATCTATTTCTGTACCAATAAGGTCATGTGTCTCCAGCCCAAATGGTTGGTTGTTACTTATGCAGGACCAACAATATTATTCATGATGCATTTGGGCAGAGAATTCTATATCCACAGAATTACTCAGACGCTACCATCCTGGTTTGATTAGATCAATTGGACAGTTAATCAGAAAATGACTCTGGTAGGCCAGGTGCTCTGTTAAGTAAACATGAAATATCCCTAAAAGTGTGCTACTCCACACTCTGCCCAAAGCCATAAAATTCTGAAAGCCTTTCTACCAACTAATTATTTAACTGTATACTATTTTAAAGAGAGAGCATTATGCAGCATTCTTTTTTTTAAAGAAAAAATCTATTTATTTATGTGACAGAAAGAGACACAGTTAGAGAGTGGACACAAGCAGGGGAAGTGAAAGAGGGAGAAGTAGGCTTCCCACCAAGCAGGGAGCCCAATGCGGGGCTCTATGCAGGGCTCAGTGCGGGGCTCAGTGTGGTGCTCAATCCCAGGACCCTGGGATCATGACCTGAGCCCAAGGCAGATGCTTAACAACTGAGCCACCCAGGCGCCCCATTATGCAGCATTCTCAATGAAAGCTTTTTTTTTTTCTTTTCTGAGAGAGAGAAGATCATGTGTGAGCAGGAGTGGGGAGGGGCAGAGGGAAAGAGAGATACTTAATCAGTCTCTACAGCTAACCCACGTGGAGCCAAATACTGAGTTCAGTCTAAGGATCTTGAGATCATGACCTGAGCCAAAGTCAGGAGTTGGACACCTAACCAACTGAGCCACTTGGGTGTCCCCTGAATAAAACTCTAAGGGCCTGGTATATGAACTTGAACTGAGAATAAATGTAAATATAATAAGATAATGAAATGCATCCCAATTACAACAACAAATTAAACTTAGGTCAAAAAGTCAAATAAAAAAAAGAAGAAAAAATCTAAGACCAGGGGATCAACTTAAGAAAACAAATGACTTCTATGAGAAACTGATTTTATATATAAAGCCTCTTTTAAATCAGAAAATGCTTTCTAATATTTAGAATAAAGACAACAAAGGTATAACAGGATGTGATTCCTAGATAATCAGGGTTCTTACTCATTCTCCCTGAACTAAAGATATACTCCTGTGATTTCTTACTACACACTTCTTTTCTTTTTCAAGTGTTTTTGAATGATCAACACTTACTTCTAAAAGCTTGGTGATTTGTCTGCTTCCTCTTTTTATGTCTTCCACACTCATCTGTAAGGTCCCTGAAAACCTTCATGCTGGCTATCCCACTCCCAACTCCATTTCCCATCTTCTAGAACCAAATCTGCATCTAGAGTAAATTTAAAAGGCTCAGTATGTAAACTCTGCCGCCTTTCCTCCTCTTCTTCTTCTTCTTCTTCTTCTTCTTCTTCTTCTTCTTCTTCTTCTTCTTCTT
Source organism: Spilogale gracilis (assembly GCA_004023965.1). NCBI lineage: Eukaryota > Metazoa > Chordata > Mammalia > Carnivora > Mephitidae > Spilogale > Spilogale gracilis. The sequence goes on along the minus strand of PITA01002394.1, from coordinate 10,006 downwards.
CTTCGTCTTCTTCGTTCTGCCTTGGGTTTATTTTTTTATAAATAATAATTTATTTTATTTTTCAGTGTTCCAAGATTCATTGTTTATGCCCCACACCCAGTGCTCCATGTAAATTGTGCCCTCAATACCCACCCCCAGGCTCACTAATCCCCCGACCCCTCCCTTCTAAGACCCTCAGTTCATTTCTCAGCATCTGAAGTCTCTCATTCTTCATCTCCCTCTCTGATTTACCCCAGTTCACATTTCCTTTCCTTCTCCCACTGTCCTCCATGTTACTTCTTATGCTCCACAAGTAAGTGAAATCATATAATACTTGACTTTCTCTGCTTGACTTATTTCATTCAGCATAATCTCCTCCAATCCAGTCCATGTTGCTACAAAAATTGGGTATTTGGGTATTTACCCTAAAGTGAAAAGAAGAGCCATATGTACCCCAATGTTCACAGCAGCAATGGCCACAATCACCAAATTGTGGAAAGAACCAAGGTGTCCTTCAACAGACAATGGATAAAGAAGATATAGTCCATATATACAATGAACTCTGCCTTCTTTGTGTTCCTGGCTTTAATATCTAGCCTCCTGCCTAATTGACACCTCTTTTTGCTCACGTTCCAGAGCTGAGACCCCTGGCTTGGTTCTTGCACTGAAGTCTTTTTCAGTTCTCTTTGTCCTTGGGAACTCAAGCCCTTCCTTGCTTTCCATGGTTCCCTCAAATCCAGGTCCCTCAATTTTATCTTATTGATGGATTTTGAATAACCAATGTTTCTTGCCTGCCTTGTTCTCCCATTTACTGACTGAATCCCACAATACTTCCTTTACTTTCTGTAAACTCCAATAAGTGTAGTTATATGAGGAAAAGGCAATTTTTGGAAGCAATTATTTTAGATGTCATTCTTAACTAAAGCTATGCATTAGAATCACCTGGAGAGCTTTTGGAAATACCACCAATTTGGAAATACAACTGGCCACAACCCATATTTAAGTTTAAATTATTTTGGATGGTTGTGATACTACCTGTAGGTAGAATAGCATAAGGCTGATTCTTTGATCTTTGTTTCTTTGTTTTTTTTCCTTTCTTTCCATTCTCCCTTCCTTCCCTCTTTCTTTAAACTGCTGCATGTACAGTGTGTGGTACATGGTAGGCACTCAGAAATGAATTACTTACTGCCTGGTCATCAGGAAGATGGCAGCTGAGTGGAAAGACCAAGGAAAGACCAAGAATTCTGAATGTACTAAGTGTGCCATATCTTGATGGAAATGTGACTCCATTTTCAATAGCAGTAGTTCTCTAATTATTTGGTTGTAGGACCCATTTGCATTGATAAAAATGGAACTTTTGTTTATATGTATTATATCTATTGACATTTATTACATTAGAAATTTAAAAAAGAAAGATTTAAAACATTAAACCCTTAAGTTTCCACGGATTACTCTTTGAGAACTGCTGCTCTATGAGGATGAAAACCTACGGGAGAAGTAATTCTTAGAAGGGTTGGAGGTGAAGGGAATGGATCTGAGTCCCAAAAGCAGGCAGCTGGGATAAGGTCAAAGCCAAAGCACAGAAATCAGATCTGGGAACAAGCCCAAAGACTGCCCATGGGTGAGATAAGATTATATGAGTGTGTAGGCAGAAGATTAAAGTAGTTATGTTTGATAGCAAATCTGTCTAACACCTGAGCATTTCTCTTTGCCTTACATATCTTTTGCATTTAAGTAGCCATTCATTTAAAACAAAACAAAAGAAAACAAGACAAGACAACAGGCCCCAAATGGGATCATTTATGCTAAACACCATGTCACCAAACTGAGACTTAATTTGTAGTTTCAGGTCTCCCAGAAATGGAATCTTAATGCAGTCAATTAGGAATCATCTGACCAGCAATACTTAGGTAATCTGCCTGACAGACCCTCTTCCACCCCTAAAGGAAAGTGACCTTGTAATAAAAATCATGCTTTTTTGTCTAGTATAACTTCCTTGTTCCCATTACCCTCTGCCTATAGAAGTCATTTTATACAGCTCCTTGGAGCTCCTTTTTATCTGCTAGATTGGATGGGGCCCAATTCATAAATCATTGAATAAAGCCAATAAGATCCTTAAATTTTACCCAGTTGAATTTTTATTTTTAGCAATGTTGATTTAACATCTGATGTTTTAAATTTTTAAAAAAATTATGTAGAAATCAAACAGAGTTGGTATGCTTTCAAAATTCTTCTTTCCTCTGTGATTTATGCCTAAAAATAGCTTAGTCAGACATAGATGGAATCCCTGGATCTGTGCCTATCTGTCCCTAACCTAGACCAGTAGTTCTCAAACTTGAGTGGGCATGAGGATTACCTGGAACACTTGTTTAAATGCAGATGTTACCATTTGGAAGGTCCACATTTCACATACTTCAACAGTTGCTCCAGATGTTTCTGAGTAGACGGAAGACCTTTTGAGACATGGAGACTTGTATGAGCACTGTCCTTCCCTGGTGGCATTTCCAAGGTGCCTAGGGGGAGATGTAATTTGTCTCATGGATTTTTGTCCTGCCCACCACTACCTAATTTAGTAAGAGAACAATCATAATCCCTCAGTCACAGAGTTTGAGAAAAATACTTGGTTTCTTCAAGAGTCAAATGAAATTCTTCTTTCTTTGAAATGATCTCTTTGTCAGGTACCTCCAGTCATTATTGAGCCAATCCAAGAGAACTGAAGCACTGGGACATTTGGTGCTCCTTTTTGAGGTAGGAACAGCCAGTGTCTGGCAGCATATACTGTTTATTCTCCAAGAGGAAGGAGGGCGGAGGAGGCTGTTTATTGGTACCAAGTAACTGAATGCTAAGGAAGGCTGGCATTTGTGTTAAAAGGGTTGAGATCACTTTAGACATTATAATTTCTCTGAGTCAAGTTTACTTGGTTGTGAAAGAGGGTAGTAAACCCAACTTGTTCCCTTTTATCTACAACGCCAGAACAAATGCTCCTAATTTAAAAAGTCTACCAAACAAACAGGGGAGGTGACTATGCTGTTCTGGTGGGTGAGGAGTTTCCCAGCAGCTTGTTCTTTGCTGATGAGGAGGGAGGCTTTCTTTCCAGTCACTGTGGGATGCAGCAGACTTCCTCTGTTGACACCCACAGACTAGTAACATTTTCATGAAAAAGAATATAATTTTAATCTTATTCTCTTGACAGAAAGTTGCAGACAAGAGAATTCTTTTAATGGCTATGTTTTTGAAGTTGGAGTCCAGCAGATCAAGGTGGCTAAGATTTCACATGTGACACTGGTCATTGTTGGAAAGACAGTGGGACATTTTGTGAAGGCAATGAGAGTTAGTGCAAAAGCAGCCTCTGGGGCTGGGAGCAGTAGGGAAGGCAGGTGGAAGAAACAGGGAGGTGTTAGAGAGAGAAGGAAAAAGAATGAGAGCGCAGGGGAGGGAGGTCCAAGGACTTCGTGTTCTCACTCTGGTGTTCATAGTACTATGAGACTATTGTCCAGAAGATTGTGAATTTCAAAAGCACAGGACATTTTTATCCACAATCTCGTTGACTAAGAGCAAATTACCTATTGAAAGGCAGCAAAAAAAAAAACCATTTGCTCTTTCTTTAATGAAGATTACCGGTCATATCCCACAGAGAGATGGTGGAGCATAGTTTGGGCTTTCTGTTTATTACTGTCAAGACTTAAAGGTATGCTTTTCCCTAAGGCCCTCCCCACCCACAGTCTGTGAACAGGCCACGTGATGCTGATAAGGGTCTCTGTGTCTTCCTCAATTATAAATAAATGAGAACAGCAGAAGTTTTCTTTGGTGAACAATTTTTCTAGAAATGCCAAGAGCCAGTTTGTAGAGTAGCTTTAGAATGGGCCTTCCAGGATGTTCTTCTGTAGTTGTAGAAATTGCAAGGATAGCCTTGGTAAAATGATCATGGAATCTTCCTTCATTTCTGTCCCAACAGCCATATAAGTCACGCCTGGCTTTGGAGCAAATCCACAGACTCTGAGGTCTTGACTTTGGTCAATAACTTATTTTGAAGGCCCTGCAATTAGGCACCTAGAGGAACTATGGGATCTTGTATTTAGCTCAGTTAACTAGCTGCTAATCAGCTAGATAACCTTAGGTTAGTCACTTTATCCTCTCTAGGCCTTAGCTATATCCCTGTTGTGAGTTGGGGCTTATTGCCTGTCCAATCTTATCTCATACAGTGTTTGGGAGAATCACATGACAGAATGAATATGCTGTAACGCTGTGAAGTCTGTTCTTTCTTTTTAGGTTCTCATTAACCAAAGTCACAGGTGCTAGAAGACATGAATGAGATAGAAAGTAACTCCATTCATATGCCTTTTCAGACTTCTGCAACCGCGGGGGGCTGGTTGTACTGCTCTGTTAAAGCTGAGAGTGCTTAGGAGATCCTGAAGGATAGAATACTGTTGTCAACCACGCTCTACGTAAAAACTAGGGGCTTTGAAACTGTGTGCTCTTCAGACTGGTGTGATTGGTTATAGACAGGCTAAGGTTATGTTGAGGACAGAGGGGTACAGTACATACACATGTGTATACAGAGTGACAGAGAAATAGAAAAGGACATAGAGAAAAGGAGAGCGAGAGGGAAAGGAAGAGGGAGAGAGGAGAGAGAGGGAGGAAGAGGGAGGGATTGAGAAAGGGAGACTGATTCCAGAGGAGTAGGTTATAGGATATATGATCAGGGAAAAAAGCCACTTACTGTTCATCTTATAGTTCTTTCCTTTCTATATGTGACCCAGGATTTAGAACACTGAATTTTTGTTCCCTCTTAGTACTATAGAGCAACAGGGTCCAAGGCTACTGCTGTTCCCTCCATTATACACACAAGTTGGATAAATATGTCCTGATGTAATGGGAAAGAAGTACTCTTTTCAGTGATCTGTCCATATTTTCCCCTTAAAGGTGAGGTTGATAGGAAGTCTTTCTAGGATTAGGGTACAATGCATTGTCTGGAAGATAAGAATTACTATCCTGAAAACCCAGTCATTCTTTAAATCAATAAAACAGCAATTTTTTTTTTTACTTTTCTTTTACCATTACTTTTTTTCTTAACATTTCTGTTTCTAAGTTATCTTCATTAGGATGCTCTTAAGGGCAACCCTCAGGAACATAAAAGAGTTGGCAAAACCATGTACCTCTACATAGAACTAGATGATTTTCTTTTCCTTTTTTTCTTTTTAATTTTATGATCCTGAGTAGGATAATTTTACTTTTTTTATTCAAGTATAGTTGATATACAATGTTATATTAGTTTCAGGTGTACAGCATAGTGGTTTGATAATTATATACATTACTCAGTGCTCATTGCCGTAAGTGTGGTCACCATCTGTCATCATACAATGTTATTACAGTATTAGTCCTTATGTTGTACTTTTCACCCCTGAAACTTATTTATTTTAGAACTGGAACTTTGTATCTCTTAATCTCCTTCACTATTTGCCTACCCCTCACCTTCCTTCCCTCTGGCAACCACCAGTTTATTCTCTATTATGAGTCTGTTTCTCTTTGCTTGTTCATTTGTTTTGTTTTTTAGATTTCATAGGTGATTTTCAAGTTGCCATTTCAGGATCATGTTCCCTGCTTACATCTGTTTCTTTTTGAGTTCAAGTCACTGTGTTGCCCAATGGATAGAACACTGGACTAGGAGTCAGGAGAACCCATTTTGCCTTATTTAGGTCTTTTAATTTCTCTAAACCTGAATTTCCTGTCTTCCAAATGTGGCTCTTAGGCTGGATATTTTCTAACATTCTTTCCAGCTCTAATATTCCATGATTTCATGACTCTGAGGAGAAAAGGTTAGTCTAAAGGAGCCAGAACTGAGAAGGAATTGGGCTAGGGAACAGTGTGTCGCTAAAAGTCTGTGCCACTTAGAAATCATGCCCACAGGACGTGATTGTAACCCAGTGACATCCCATCCACACTTATTGGTCTTATCACCACTGGGTTATGTTAACTTAGGTATTGGACAGTACAGTAGTTCTTTCCCCTTAAACTTGCATTACTGCTGCCTTTTGTTTAAAGATTTTTTTTGAAGGTTACATTTTTTTTATTGTTACTTAAATTTTTTTTCCAGTGTTCCAGGATTCATTCCCCATTCCCCATACCCAGTACTCCATGCAATAGGTGCCCCCAGTACCCACCACCAGGCTCTCCCATCCCTCCACCCTCATCCCTCCAAGTCCCTCAGTTTGTTTCTATGTCCAAAGTCTCTGTTGTTTCATTTTTCTCTCTGGACTACCCTACTTCCCATTTACTTTCCTTCTCCCACTGTCCTCCAGGTTACCCCTCATGCACCGCAAGTAAGCGAAACCATGTGATACTTGACTTTCTCTACTTGGCTTATTTCACTCAGCATAATCTCTTCCAGTCCAGTCCAGGTTGCTACAAAAGTTGGATATTCATCCTTTCTGATGGAGGCATAGTATTCCATTGTATATATGTACCAGATCTTCTTTATCCATTCACCTGTCGATGGGCACCTTGGCTCTTTCCACAGTTTGGCGATTGTGGCCATTGCTGCGATGAACATTGGTGTACATATGGCCCTTCTTTTCGCTACATCTGTATCTTTGGGGTAAATGCCCTGTAGTGCAATTGCAGGGTCATAGGGTAGCTCTATTTTTAATTTTTTAAGGAATCTCCACACTGTTTTCCAAAGCGGCTGCACCAGTTTACATTCCCACCAAGAGTGTAAGAGGGTTCCCCTTCTCTGCAGCCTCTCCAACACTTGTTGTTTCCTGACTTGTTAATTTTGGTCATTCTGACTGGTGTAAGGTGATATCTCAGTGTGGTTTTGATTTGGATTTCCCTGATAGCTAGTGACTCTGAACATCTTTTCATGTGTCTGTTAGCCATTTGTATATCTTCTATGGAGAAGTGCCTCTTCATGTCTCTTGCCCATTTTTTGATGTGTTCATCTTCTTTTTGGATGTTGAGTTTGAATAGTGCTTTATAGATCTTGGATACAAGCCCTTTGTCTGTAGTGTCATTTGCAAATATCTTCTCCCATTCTGTGGGTTGCCTCTTTGTTTTGTTGACCGTTTCCTTTGCTGTGCAGAAGCTTTTTATTTTGATAAAGTCCCAGAAGTTAATTTTCACTTTTGTCTCCTTTGCCTTTGGAGACGTATCTTGAAAGAAGTTGCTGTGGCCGATGTCAAAGAGGTTCCTGCCTATGTTCTCTTCCAGGATTTTGATGGATTCCTGCCTCACGTTGAGGTCTTTCATCCATTTTGAGTTTTACTGCTGCCTTTTTAAAGAAAATATGATCTGTACTATGTAGATAAATAAAAAATACATTATTTTAAGTGACAAATAAAGATGAACAAGAGAATTTCTTGAGCAAAGGTCTCAGGAAAACAGGCAGGAGTCAATATGATGCAAGCTGGATCTCACAGGTCAATACAACAGTCCCCAAACCCTCTCAGCACCCCATAGAGAGGAATGCTTGCACCTGGCATGATGAGACACATTAGGATTTATGGCTCAGGAAGGGTACTCATGTGATCCTCCCACTTCACCTTTCTATAGGTCAAGTGTGAGAATGAACATTCAGAAGTTGGGAGGTTATAGAGTATGAGCTTCGGCATCAGCTTTTCAGGGGAGTTGCATGTCCTCACTGATACCACTTGGACACTTTTTGGTAAACTGAGACCTGGACCAGCTCCATCAAGTGGAGGGAAGGGGAGCCACCATGCCCATTCTCCTCATTGCCAGGCAACTTGAAGAGAGCTGTGTATGTGTTGGGGTTGATCAGGTGGTTAGTCTCCTTTCTAGGCATCTCTTACAGGAAGCTTTCTTTGATGACAGAAAGATTTCTTTCATACCAATTGCCTATAATGTATAATTCACAATTTATTATATTGGTGTGGAACATTAATATATTTGATTTAATATATTAAGGGGGTCAAAAGATGCAAACTTCCACTTATAAAATAAATAAGTCATGGAGATGTAACATACGCCATGGTTATTATAGTTAATAATATTGTATTGCATAATTGAAAGTTACTGAGAGAGTAAATCTGAAAAGTTCTCACCCCAAGAAAAAAATGTAATTATGTATGGTGACAGACATTAACTACACCTATTGTGATCATTTTGCAATATATACAAATATCAAACATTATGTTGTACACCTGAAACTAATATAATATTATTTGTCAATTATACCTCAATAAAAATATTTGATTTAATACTGTCTTCTTTCACATACAGTTCCATTCAACTGAATCTTACCTTCCAAAATATACCTTGAGTATCCTACAGGTGGAGATTTTGTTAGGGGAGAGGGAGGGTATAGTGTTTTCTTTGTCTCCATAGTGGCTACAGAATAGACTGCTTAAAATCACAGTTAATTCTTATCAATTAATGGAATACTATGTGTTGTCTAACAATTATTTCATGTGGTTATGATTTTCTGGTAGAATGGAATGGATGGGGAGACTGCCAAGGAAATATTCTAGATTTTGGTAATTTAGGACCTACCTTTCATAGGAAATAAAGTGATTGTCTCCTTACTTTTGCTGTCTTCCGACCACTACTGTCAAAGGTGCATCTCTTGTATCTCTTTTGTGAGGATGAATCAAAGAAACAAAACTAGCCTCACTCTTGATTAAGCCTGGAATATGAAGTTCCATGTTGCAGTTGTGAATTTATTTTACGGATCATTGAACCAGGACCCATCCGGGGATCTGCCTTTACCCACTCAAGACCCTGCCCTACCTCCTCATCCATATTTGACCTTACAAGAATCCTGGCATTTGCTACCCTCTTTTGTTTATCTAGGAACGGATTGGTCCTAGGATCACTGTTGACCTCTTTGTTCATGTGTGTCTTTTATTTCCCACAGTGAGCTCCATGGAGCACTAATTTCTCAAAATCAAAAAAATTTTGGTCAAATAAGCTTGGTTAATATTATGTCTTTTACCTATTCTAGAAGAGTCATCAAGCAGTTTTGACTTAAGAGCACTAAGAAATTTCAGCATAAATTGACTTAGTTTTGTTTAATCAAGAGCTTCCCAATTTTTTGTTTTGCATATGGAAACATCTTTAGAAGGACACTTGAAAAAATTAGAATTCTAACCAAAGATTACATTTCACCTAAACATCTCTGTTCTGAAGAAGAGTTTAGAAGAAAAATCAAGGAATAATTTTGGAAAAATTTTATTTGGCATAATTTTAATGGAATTCGAAGGGCAGAGGAAGCAAGAGTGAGAAAAGAACTACCAACTGAATTTGCAGACGGTCTGAAAAAAGAAGTGCTTTCAAATGTCAAGGCATAGTCATTTTTCTAAAGAAGAATATGATGGTTTTGTCAAGTTTTTTAAATCAACAGTTCATCAATCAGATAAAAAGAATTTGCAAAGCGAGCACATGTTCAACATAGTTCTAGGTATCCCGTGTACTACATATCTGCCTTTGCACCTCCACTCTTCTGTGCCCTGCTGTTTCAGGTAACTGACCTGTATAGACAATATGATCTTCATTGTGCTCTATTTCCAGCTGGTTTTGTCCAATGGGAAGCATCAGCTGGAGATTGGAAAGATGCTTCAGTTAACTACTACTCCCCGCCTCTCTTCTACTGTGGGCTTGTTGAGGCTGACTATATCCCTCTACTGAAGGTCACAGCACTCTCCACATAGCTCTCTCTGAGTCCAGGTTCTGGTAAGCACATCTTCTGCTTACCCTCTCAAGACTAAACATGGTAAGGAACACTTCACTGTAACCTGCCCCTCATAAGGCCATGTGTGAGATCCCTAAATCTTGGTAAAAAGTCCCTTTATTAAAATCTCTTTAAATTACCCAATTTGAGGAGGGTCAAGATGGCGGAAGGCCAGGTGACCGCATTTCAGGGAGTTCCCTGAAGAGAGCTGAATTTCAACAAAAAAACCACTACAAGACCACCGTGAACACCCATGAAACCAGCCTGAAATGTGATATTTCCCACTTCTGGACCGCCACGAGAGACAAAGAACATCGGCAAAAAGGTAGAAACAAATTGGAGGGT